>JARFJB010002022.1:0-152500 GCA_036346205.1 Vesta saturnalis | reverse complement strand
TATGTTCTATGCAGCTGTGATATGCAGCACACATGGCACGAAATGCACGTTGGTTGCCTACAGAGACGTGAATTATTAAAAACACGTTCGAAGTTTGTTAAAAGATGTCAAAAAACTTCTAGAGAATTAGTAATCCGAAACGTAAGAGCTTCAAAAGACAAGGTACATCGTGTTTTGCGAAGAAATCGCAGAAAAGCTTACCACTTGCAACCTATCCAAGAACTAAAGCCAGAAGGTGGACCAAAACGTGTAGAATTTTGCAATTGGCTCCTAAGGTCACTAGAGATAGATGTTCAATTCTTAAGAAAAATTTTATGTACTGATGAAGCCACGGTTACAAGACGAGGAGTGGTGAATTTCCACAATCAACACGTTTGGGTGCACGAAAATCCTCATATAATTAGAGCGCGCACTTTTCAACAAGAATTTAGTGTCAACGTTTGGCTAGGGGTGCTGGGGGATAATTTAATTGGCCCATATTTTTTACCCCCACTCCGTCTTAATTCTTAAATTCTTGAACTTCTTGGATAATGAAATGGCCAATTGCTTGGAAGATATTCCTATTAATGTGCGGCAAGAAATGTGGCTGCAAATAGACGGAGCACGGACACATTATGGCATAAATGTTCGTCGCTGGTGTGAAATGAATTATCCTGAGCGCCGGATTGGCTACCAACGTATGGCCACCAAGGTCCCCGACTTGACAGTCTTAGATTTTTTGTCTGGAGGTTTCTGAAGGAGAGAGTGTATGGTATTCCGGTAAATACACGAGACAATCTTATACTGCGAATTGAAGAGGCTTGTGAAATACTCCGTAACAATCTGCATCAACTTGGTGCGGCAGTGAATTCCACGAGCCGTCGTCAAAAATGCATCGAACAGGATGGATCATAACATCGAGCAGTTGTTATAAAATTTAATAATGTAGTTGTTATTTATTTTATTTAAAAAAACGCAAATTATCTGAACATTATCATTTAGAGAAGAACTGAAAAAAAGAGCTACTTAAGCACTACGACGATTTTTATTTTTTATCTCTCAAACGGTGTTTCTCGAAAAAAAGACAAGACATCGTTTTTATTCAGAATTTAATAGAGATTACAAATATGATTTTTATTTCGAGAAAAAGCAGTGCCATACGTTTTTCTTTAAAAATATTCAAAGTAGTGTCTGTATGCACGCCACTGTTGAGACTAAAAATTGTATTTTTATCACAAAACATTAGTTGGTTGAAGTGAGCAACGTCTACAAAATTTCAATAAAATACATCAAGCGGTTTAGGAGAAATTAATACATTTCTATTTTTTTTACGAAATATTAAGACCCTTTATTTCTTTAACGAAGCATTTTTAGGATATAATCTATAGAACAAACTAGGACCATTTTTCGATTTAGAAATCGTGGTTAAAGTTTGTCGACTAGAAGTTGAGACACCCGGTATACATATATATATATATATATATATATATATATATATATATATATATATATATATATATATATATATATATATATATATTGCGATGGTTAGAAATAGGCATAAAAAGGGCTAGAGTTTATCGAACTTAAATTCTATATAGTATGCAAGTTTAAATAAAATTGAAGAAGTATATAGTTCGTTATGAGAAAAAAATAGTATACGAGTATAAAAATATGGTTTCGATGCAACACAACAGGCTTTGTGGGGTATGCACAAGGTTGTTATATTCATAAAAGCAATGAGCTATACCAGTAGCATGTAAGAAAGACAAAATTATGAACTATGGATTACAAATAAACAGTGACTGTATTAGAGACATATATAAGAATATATTAGATAAACATTT
Organism: Vesta saturnalis; assembly: GCA_036346205.1. Taxonomy (NCBI): domain Eukaryota; kingdom Metazoa; phylum Arthropoda; class Insecta; order Coleoptera; family Lampyridae; genus Vesta; species Vesta saturnalis. The sequence continues at coordinate 150,674 of JARFJB010002022.1, read as the reverse complement.
CAAGTTAAAAGTAAATTATATAAAGTTAGGTTAAGTACTGTATTTAAGATTTTTACAAATCTATAGTTTTTATAGGATAAGTTCAAAATTTATTTTAAAGCATATAATAGTAGGTTTTCCTCATTTTCACAAAGAAATTAACAGTAAATGTGTAATCTAAACATAAAATTAGAAAAGTTGCGTTAACTGCCTAAAATTAAGGTATGAAAGTAGAAATTTTGTTAAAAATAGGTAAAATGGGTTGAAATAGGTGTATTCTTATACAGTTTTTTATGTGGAAGTGGAATATGTAATTAGTTTAGTAAAATATAAAATTTGTTAGATATTACTAAATTTAGGTATTAGTTTGTCAAAATCTAAATTCTTGAAGAGAAGTATGGCATGTGGGTGTCTTTTTATGCAGAAAGTTGCCCTGATTTCAAAAATGTATTTAAAAAGCAAATGCGAATTGATTTGATGAAAAAGTTATGGCATAATTTATGTTTTAGTTAATTTAAAATTTTTGTTTAGACCAATCATATGCTAGGATTTTTTGTGTGTAATGTAGAAAACAAATTTGGTATCCAGGAGAAAAGTATAAAAGGCTTTTGTAATTTTTTGTGACTAACAAGGCAGAATCCTACTAGTGCTTATTAACATGTAAGTTAAAATTTTCGTTAACATTATCGGATTTGAAACGCGATCAACGTAGAGTTGAGATTTCAGAAACAATTGTTGTAACCTATAACAAAATTTAAAACTAAGGTTACCGATTTGAATTGTCGATAATATAGTAATTGTTTCATTTCGAAATCGTGTTTAAACATCGGGTGATGTGCCTTTTTTCAATAAAATCCTTCAGTTATTTTGGATGTGATGTTTATTTTTTTGAAAGTGATGGAGATTATAAAATAAATTTAACTTCATAGCGGCATCTAAAATAAAAGTGCAAGTAAATATAAAATTTTATATAAGAATAAAATACAAGTTTAATCCGAAAAATTATTAAATATTTAAATCAACATTTAAATATACAAATAAAATAAAAGTGCTTGTCTGAAAGTATATGAGCATATTACATAAGTACAGCGTATTTACCACGTGGAAGATTTGTCATAAGTTAATGGATTTGGATGAAGTTATGGAAATTAAGCAGCACCATTTTCAACAGCAAGGCAGTATCATCGATGCATGGAAGTCTACATCCAATGTTAAAATGGAACAAGCCTAATGTGACCATTCTTTGGAAATTGCAACAACACATGAGAGTTAAATTTTTCATAACCCAACTATTGCATTGATTATTATTTTGATGTTCTGTATTTATGTTTTTTGTTTGATTATGTATAAATGTTTGTGCGACAACATGTATCAATATCTGAAATGTCAATGAACAGGTGTAATTATAAAAATAATAATTTTACTTTGAAGAAAATCAAAATTGTACTTATTAATTCTAGATCCTTTGGTGAAATTTTTAACAGGCTGCATTTATTTAAGTTAGCAAGGACGCAACGCATGCGTAATTTGTGAAAATTCCAACGAAGTCTGTTTCACATTGAAACTATTAATTACAAATTACAATTTAATTATTAACATGAATATTTCCATGTGTGAAATGAAATTTCTTTTGATTTCACGAAAAAGATTCGAAAAGATTTAAATTTTTATAATAAAAGTCAAAATATATTTATTTGATCTGCCAATTTAATTCCAAATTGGAACCCTATCCCCAAGCAGATACTGAGTTAGTTCGGAGCATTTTTAATTTAATTCCAAATTATAGAACTCTATCCCCAAAGATTGATTTAAAGATTAAAATAATATGAAGTTACTGCATTACATATCAATTTAATTTAATATTGCCACTACAATATATATATATATATATATATATATATATATATATATTGAGATGATTAGATAAGATTAATACAGGGATTGGAGAGTTTAAACTGGTAATTTCTTTAAAAAAGTTGAGATCAAGTGCGGCACGTTTTCGATGCATTTAATTGATGTAATTTGGTATACGATTGCAAGAAAGTGGATTTGTTTTGGTTAAAACAGGTTTAATAAATTTGTAGAATTTGGTTCAATCATAAAAAGCATTCTGCTACATAAAAACATGTCAAATAAAGTTATTTCTGTAAGTACGATTAAGTACGTAGTTTTGTTTCATTAAATTTACAGTTCATTACAAGTATTTTGGCATTTGGATGTTTTACAGGTGTTTAACACATAGTGTAGAGTTATGTTTATATTAGGGACATATTATAAGTAAGATAAAATGCAGGAAAAATGTTGAAATTCGAGAAAGGGTTATAATACGAACATAATTTAATCATTACTCACAATATAAATGGAAGTGGATGTGCGATAAACAAAGTGGTGCATAATAAACATTAAGAACATTGTACAGAACAATTTTACATAAAGAAATTTACATACAAATACATTTTTATGTTAGATTTTTGAAGAAATGTGTTAGACAATATGGTTTATTAAAGTGACTTAAATTTAGACAATACAAGCAAGGTGAACATTGAAAATGATAAAGACAGATTTTATAAGTTATATGGATAACATTTTGGTTAATTTGAACGTTTTAAATGCAAATTATTTGTATATTTAAAATAAAGTTAGGTTAAGTTTTAAATTTAAGGTTTTTTACAAATTTATAGTTTTTTTAGATTAATATGAGCTTAAAATAATTTGTTAATGTGATTAATAGGAGGTTTTCCTAATTTCCATACAGTAATTTAACTTATACAAGTCATTTGAACATAAATTTTGTGAAATGGGGTTGACTATACAAATTTCCTATGTTAAACCGAATTTTACTCTAAATTTAAGATTTTGGACATATAATAAATGTTTTCTAATGCAAATTTTCGTCCAAATCACAAATATGTAGTTAATTTAAGTGTAGATAGTAAGATTTTTTAGATATAAGCAATTTCAGTTTAGAATAAGTCAATTCGTAGAATATTTAAGAGAGTTATACCAAGTTTGGTATCAAATTGTGCAGAATTTAGCACAGATTTCATTTCTGTTTTTAAAATTTAAATCAATAGCTTTATAAAAAAGTTATAGCATAATTTATAATTTAGTTAAGTTTTCGAATTTATTCTGACCAATCATAGACTTGGTTACATTATTTGGATTTCTAAAAAAAAAATGAAAATGTGGTAACTAACAGAAGGGTATATAAAGAATTGCTCCTGAGCAGAATCTCTCGCTCTATATTTTTGTATTTCATCCAGTTGTTTTGCAAAGTTTAAAAAAGTGTAGTGTTTGTGTTTAACAAGTAAGTTATTTAACCACAATTATTATCGGGAGATTTTAATGCAAGTTAAACGGAGAGACGAGAAGTTCAGAAACAATTGTTTTTAACTTACATTTGTTAAAATAAAGTTAGGTTACCGATATTTGTCCATGTTCGTAAAGCTTATTACGAATTAAGTTTCACAGTTGTTACGATTAATGTTTGACGAGTTTAAAAAAAGTTCGTTTGTTTAATTTAATTTGTGGTTACGTTTTCCAAAATAAAATTGTAATCATTTTTTTTCCAACTGGTATTTTATTCCTGCTGCGACATTTTAATAATTAATATTCCATTCGGATCCTAAAAAGAAAGTGATAATAATTTAAAATTTCTACAATCTTAAAACATTACATAAACCGATAAGTTTGAAACATCTTAAAACAATTAAATAAATATTATTAACAATAAATTTTGTGGTTGAGTGAAACTTTTAAGCATATAATAAGTACGTTTACCACAACAAAGCAACCATCAATCCGAGGGCCAGTGTGAAATTATTGAACGTATTGCAGCAGCGAACTTGGTGGATCAATAACTTCGATCATCAATTGGAAAGAGCTTACATGAATAATTGGAACCAGCTGTATTAAAACATCCGTTTGCAGATAGGACAATGCACATGTGAGTCAATTTTTAATCTTAACTCTGCTACTTGTATCTTTATTTGTGTGATTTCCTCCATTTATTATTTTTATGTATAGGTGTAAATGTTTATGCAATAGTTGTGTAAACATCTGCAAAACAAGTAGAAATTTAGTTTTATTTCCAAATTTTAACTTCAATTATCAAGTTAAAATCACAATTTTAAGAAGTCATCATTTAGCAAATCTGACAGTTTGGTATATGAGTTAATTGAATTCGCAACCCATGCGTTATGGTAGAAATTTTAGTAAGGTACATTTAACATATAGGATCTTTGATATAACGTGGAATCCACATAATATAGAACCAGTTAATAATTCCCTTCAAATCAGAACTCTATCCCCAAAAGAGATTTGAGCTAGTACGGTGCACAAATAAAATCTTATATTTTAATATCCATTTCAAATCAGAACCCTAACCCCATCAAAGATTTAAATTTATTTTAATTCCATTTATACATTTCAATATATATATATATATATATATATATATATATATATATATATATATATGTACACAGTGCGTTCATAAAGTGTGGAAACGCCCATTATCTCACGAGTTTTTTTTTAGCCCCACTACCTTATCAGATATGACGTCATCGAGATTTTTTTTAAATATAATCAAAAAGTAACAGCCCATACTTTTCTGAGTTCAACCATACCAAATTTGTCAAGCTACAGTATACTGAGTATAATGAAAATCAACGTTTGGATTTTTAAATATTTAATTCACTATTTATTTAACAAGGAAAATTATTAATAAAAATTAACAAATAACATAATTATAATAAATGCTCGAATTGAGCTCCTTGGGTTAATTGACAGTACCCAAGACGTCCAATGAACTCTTGGGTTGTTGTAATTAAGTTATTTGTTTATCTTTATTGAGAAAGTGACTACTTTACTAATTTTCCTTGTTAAATAAATAGTGAAAAAAGTATTTGATTTTCATTATACTCACTAACTGTAGCTTAATAGTAGATTACATTACAAGTGAGTGAAATAAGCCATTATAAGCAAGTGAGATTTATGACGCACGAGCGCTTACGCGAGTGCGACAAATTCTCACGTGCTTATAATGGCATTTCACTCATGTGTGATATACGACGTTTTGTCCAACAGTTGCATTTGTTTTGACGAAAAACTTGAAGGGATTATTTAAATAAAAGAAAGTCAAGCACCCAGGTCTGGGTTGTCATGGTCGGTCGACGGGTTGTCATGAATACGTTGTTGATATAAAATTTAGTCAGTAGTGTATAAAATTTGATTTTAGTCACTGAAAACTAACGTATAAAACACGTGAAAAACTGCAACTGTTGGACAAAATATTTTATGTGACAACTTTGATACGGTTGAACTCAGAAAAATATGTGCTGTTAATTTTAATATAAAAATATACAGTTTCTATTTCAAAAATTCTCGATGACATCACATCTGATAAGGTAGTGGGGGTAAACATTTTTTTTTAAATTAAAAAACAAAAGTAAAAATCGACGTGCCCGAGCTTTACCTCTGAAAATAGTTAACTCGTGAAATAATGGGCCGTTTCCACACTTTATGAACGCACTGTATATATATATATATATATATATATATATATATATATATATATATATATATATATACATATATACGTATTCAACTTGCTTGGGAGGCCTACGGCAAGCTAAAAAACCTGTTCAAAGGCCCTTTTAAACAACATCTAAAAACTAAAGTTTTCAATGAGTGCATCCTCCCTATATTACGTACGCATCTGAAACATGGGTTGTTTACAAAAACCAACATCAATAGAATAAAAGTAATGCAACGAAAGGTGGAAATATCAATGCTAGGCAGAGAGGATGGTAGATGGAGCAAAAAAGTAACAATATGATGACCCCACATAGGAAGAAGGGATAGGGGACTACCAAGGGCAAGGTGGAATAATGATGTTACGAAAAGAACTAGCCCACAGTGGGTCCAAAAAGCGTAAGCTCGAGAAGAATGGAAAAGTCTTGAGGAGGCATATATCCAGTATTGGAGTGGATGAAAACGTGCTGCAAAAGGAGGATGTAAAAGAAATATGGATGGAATCCTTGCAACGAATTGATGGGATATATTGGCAGAAATGCATTAAACATGCTGAAGTGGTGGGAAATTAAAAAAACATTTTGAGGTCGTGCAACCATTAATTATATCTGTTAACCATTCCACTTCTGAGAGTGACAATGATGGTGAATAATTTTTCTGAATTTAAATGTTTTAATTCCAATGTAATATAAATATAATATTTTTACATAACGTATTGATAAGTCTACAATAGGTGGACTGAATATCTGCAATGATTTATGTAAATTGCATTTCATTTAACTTGGAGCAATATGAAATCTATTTAAACTATGTGCTATAATTTCGTTGAACTTCTAACTACATTACACTGTACACACTTTCTTCTACAAGAATGAAATAATCACAAATGTATCGATATTTATGTTATCGTAAAGTATCTACAAGAATTATGTCGATTACAAAACAATAATTTTGCTTCTAGAAGTGTTGTTATTAAATCTTGAGAATAACAAACTAATTGCAACTTTTATCAGTTTTTCCACCTTAATGTTCGTAATGCTCATACTGTTTTTTGCACGATTGTATTAAATTTACCACAAGTGAAATTATTTAATTTCTACTTAAACGTCAAAAGTGACGTTTTAAATAGAAATGCTCTTATTGTAGTGAAACATAGTAGGTATATATAATTTTACTTTTCGACATTTTATGGAAAATTATGTGGAGACATCTGCCGATAAAAATATTAACTAAAAGATACTTTGCTGATTTAATGAAGACCTTGCGTCGCCTAAATCTTAGTTCGTGTAATTTTAAGAATGAGTCATACCCAACTTTATTTGAATCAAACTATAGCTCATTGTACAGTTTGATGGCAAAATGATTCCACGGCTGTTGGGGTAATGCAATTCTGTGATGAGGAATTACTAGAATTTCTTGTTACGAGTTAAGTATTATAGTCGCAAAATTTTGAGTTCATGTTGAATACACCAAATTTGTTTTTAATGAAGAAGATGCAGTGATAAAAAAATTGGGAAATTTTAATATTTGCAATCGTTTGAAAAGAGGAGCGCACTGTTCCCATACATTCCCATTACATATAGATCAAATGGCACGTTTCTGAATTCCAAAAATTCTTATTGAATCAGACGCTTTGCCCTAAAAAATGATGCCGTATGACATAACGCTAAAAAAATGTGCATAATAGTAGTATATTGCAGTTTCTTGAGACTTGAACAAAATTAGTTTTCGTATTTGAGATAAAGTTTTGTTTAATTTCGGAGCAATAAAATCAATATGACTTTTCCAACTTAAAAATTTTATAGAACAGTATTTCTGTTCTGAGACAAGGAAAAAGTTAATTTTTGTGTTTTCTTGGAATTCGTTTTTAAATTGTTTCTGAGAACCATTCTGAAGCCTGCTGGAGGCATAGATTTGTTTGCGGTGTTATAATCGAAGTTACTAAACGTGGTATAATCGGTAAATAAAATAGATTGAGAAGCGGGTATATTGCTAGGTAAATCATTTATGTAAACCAACAATAAGACAGGACCCAAAACTGAACCTTGTGGGACACCCGATCTTACTGAGAGTTTAGATAGTGCACACATTTAATTTAACAATTTGGCTTCTATCTGATATTTTGATAATTTGATCAACATGTTTTCATTTCCTCGCACACTATAAAACTTTTTCAATAATATGTTGTGATTAACACAATCGAACGCTTTTGTCAACGAACACTGCGCTATTTAATTACTTCTCATCAAAATAATGTGATATTGATTGTAATAATTTAGAGACCGCTAGAGTAATATATTTACCTTTTCTGTACGCCCTTCGCAAAAACACGATTTCGTTAAAAAAAATGGGCCAGTTGGATTTTTATCACAAGCTCAAAAATTTTAGAAAAAACCGGTAAAATTGATATGGGCCTGAAGTTATTAATGCCATTAATGTCGCCTGTTTTTGGAATTTGTACTACTTTCCCAAGCTTAAGACGTACAGGAAATGTATGCTGTTGAATGCACTGATTATATAATGCTTTTTTCAATGTTTTAGCAATTTTTACGGATAAACCATAGATAGCATTACTAGTTAATGTTTTAAGATTATTGATAACACTAATTATTTCGGAAGCATAGATTGGCCTAATAAACAATGAGAGCGAGGGATTACGATTACAGTTTAACAAATACTGATCAAATTGCACAGGTACTGGTTCCATTCCTTTTGCTATATTATCAGATACATTGGTAGCATGGTTAAATTGTTGAAGTTAAATTTGTATGTTGTCACCTTCAGATTTAGGGATTAAGTTATTATTTATTAAATTCCAAGCTGCTTTTATTTTACACGAAGCTTTTTCAATATATCTGATGTTAGTGGATATTGTTAGGATTGTAGACAGATTAGCTATGTCATTGTCAATACAGGTCCGACGTTTTTTGTTCATTCGAATTAGGTACTTCCATTGTCCAAAATTTCCTGTTAAATGAATGGCCAATATCAATAAATGTTTTGGCGGACAAGGAGTCTTCATTTAAATCTCCTGCGACAATAATATTGGTATTCGATTATGATAAGTCGTCAATCAATAGAGAAAAATGTGTGAAAAATAAATGCTTGTTAATTGTATCAGGCACCCTGTATAATGTAATAATAACTGTGTTACACTTTATTAATTTTATACAATCCCAGATAGCATGATATATTATCACAACGTTTGATTTGGGTTCATAAATATTTCTAATATTCCTGAAATATTGGGTAAATATGGAATCAAAATGTATTAGCAATATTATGAAGCTATATTTAAAAAATATTTTTTAGATATTGGTAAATATTACTAACATATTATAGTAGAATATTTACTAAATATTTTAAATATTGAAGTAAGTAACCATTGGCCACTGTGGAATTCCTGAACTATATCATCAGAGAACATTTTCCATTTCTTTAACAGGTAAATAGATATTATTCTAATCACATATATGAAATGGTCAAAGCAGGCCTATTACGACTAATAATATAAATTATTAAGATTTCCAGTGATTAACGTGTTAACTAATTATCGTTATTTAATTTTTGTGCGATAAGAAATATGAAGTGCATCAGATTTTAAATAAACACCCGATTGCAGAGCGGATGGGCGTGGTACATGCGCGTCTTGCTCCTCAAACTCAAACAAAAAAATATTAATAGTCCTACATTTTAATACCCAATTTAAGAATTTTTGGTTTGTAATTCTATTTTATTTTTACATATTAATAAATTGTATGCACAATTACAGATGTAATAATGATAAAATTAATCTTGTAGACGTATTGGTTTGGTTTTTATTTTGGTAGGATTTTGTTCTTCAATATTTAAAAGGGCTTTGAATTGAAAATGCCAAAAGCACATAATAATAAAAGACACATTAAACGGATGACTACATGAAACAAATGTTTGGATGTCTCTAATTGAAACATTAGAAAAAGCTCAAAGCTCTACCTGTGTCAGTATAAGCACAGACAACATATACTACAGACGGTCAATGCAATGTTATAAAAGTAAACGCAACCCCCGATATAGTGCGGTTAGTGTGTTGCCTACCTTGAGACATATCTGAAACCGTTGTAAAAGTATGGTAAAAATATTTAATACATGACGTCCTTTTTGTAAAAAATCGTAAAGTGCATAATGTTTGGTAAGATACTCAAAACTTATTTCGTGAACTTTCGAGTGTTTATCTTACGTCACAGATAACAGTTGTCTGTGATTACGTACATACACCTATTGTTTGTACTTATAAGAATAAAAATGTTGAGATTAGGAAAATAATACTTTATGTACTTTTCTATTTTCTAAATAATTTCAAGAAAAACGGATGGAGTGAGTTTGGTTGTATTTATTTTTTCAAAGCTCTAATGTGGATTTAAATGATTTTACAACAAAAACTTGTTTGCATATCCGGCGTGAACGAAGATTTTGTCGCTTTGCGGTTTATAATACCTTCGCAAGCCAAAATCGCTTCCTTCACACCCTTAATACAAAAATAGCAATTTTATTATTAATATTCATTAATTAGAACAAAATAAAAATAATTATCAATGTAGACAACATTGTCTGTGCTGGGAGTGACGAACTTCTTACATCAATAGTAGCACAGACAATGTCTGTGATAATAGGTAATATTTTGTAGTAACAAAGTACGTTTACGTTTATTCTTAGATTTTAACAGGAAAGTTACAAATGTAAATTACATGTGATGAATCGTTTTCAATTTTTCTCTATGACTATTAGATTTTATGGCAAAATCCTATTTACATGATTTGTAAATCTTTGTTCGTAACAATAACTTTAAAAAAAAATCTTTATGTATTTTATTATTACAAAAAATGGGTGACACGTACTAAACAGACTTTTACAAATTAATCTTTTGTGTGCAATTGTTTTAAATTTCCCTTTAGATAATTTTAAACAATTTTCCACCGCTTTCACCACGTTGTCTTTTGCATTGCACAAACCTTTAGAATTTGGCAATAATTTCAAATAAAGTTTTTCAAAAATAAATATTATATTTCATCTTTCCCACCAAGGGCGTAGCAGGATTTATAACAGGGGGGGGGGGGGGGCCAAACCATGGTCCATGGTCGTTCAAAATGTAAAATTTTAGGATAAAAAGAAAAGGCAAATGAAAACAAAACTTTGAGATTTTAATTATACTTCAATTAAACTAATAACATTTTTCTTGGGTTTAAACTAAATTTATCCCAAACTTTCTTCACTATGCAGTCCTGATTTTCCTTCAAAAATTTTCGATGCACACTCATCAAACACAACCCAGTGAGTCTGTCATCACCCGTTGTACTCCTGAGCCAGGTTTTTACCCTTCGCAGGGTACTGAACGATCTTTCCACGGTAGCAGTAGTGGATGGGAAAGCACTTAATATTAGCAGTGCGTGCCTTGTTGCAGGGAAAAAAACATTAGCTTCCTCCAAAAGTGCAGCCACTTCAATGTCCTTTAATTTGTCTTCTGCTAAATTCTTTTTCTTCCACATATTGTACCACAAATCTAATTCTGCAGAGACATCACCCAACTTATAAAATTCCATGAAGGATTCTGCATTATTTTTGAAATCTTTTGAAGGCATTTTGAGCATGCTTGAAGGATGAAGATAAGTTAAAGCAAAAGCAGGTGTATTTTCGTTGGAGAATCTAGCATCCAAAGACGAAGTTAAAGAATCAAGATAGGGGATGATTATTGACCGCTTCCAGTATTCAACTGCAGACTCAGATGGTGGATTACTTCTGTGTACTTGCTTTTGAGTGACTCGTGGTACTGACAACTCAACCCCTACTTTCTCTGCGATATCAAGTGATTTTTTAAGTAATTCATAAGAAACATTTTCGACATCTTGTCGATCTTCTTTGATTACATCTAGAATATCATCAATATGTTTCTTCACCATAACCAAATCCATACTTTTACCTTGTAAAACGTTTACAACGGGTTCCAAAATTGCAGAGTATCTTGCAATTATGTTTAAGCCTAAGATGAATATTGGTTTAGTAACTGCACAGTGCAATTGGTAGGCAGATTTTCTTGTTGCATAGTTTCCTTCGACAGATAGATGTTCTAGTGCTTTAACAATGTCAGTGAAGTTTTCTGAAAATTTTTTATGCTCTTATATTTTTCGGACCATCTGGTCTCACAGAGCCTTGAAAGATTTGGAACCGATTTCCTACGGGCTGGCAATTGTGTTTCTTATTTCTGGTACCTTGCTAGTATCATTGACCACAAGATTTAGTCTGTGGCTGGAGCAATGGAAAAATAAAGATTTAGCGTACTTTTTTTTTAAGACCACCTTCTTTGCCGGCCATCGTGGAACACCCGTCAAATTCGAATCCCACACAATTATCGGCGGAAAAATTATTATCTTCTAAAAAACTTTGAATTGCGCTAGCGATTGTAGAAGCATCTTGACATTTTAACTCAATGTAGCCTACAAATTCCTCCCTGATTATTTTTGGCTTTCATCATAGAACCTTAATCCAATAGAAAGCTGCTCTTTTCCAGCGATGTCTGCCGTTTCATCAGCCATTACAGCATAAGCTTTTTCCCGTTTACAGTCTTCGATTATTTTTTCTTTGATAACTTCACCGCATAATTGTATGATCTCATTTTGAGTTGTTGGTAAGGTATAGACTGCGTTTTTTTGACATTTATCCAAGTGGCTCTTTAGCTTCTCATCACCAGAGTCAATCCTCAAATTTAAAAGGTCAAAGAAAACTCCCTCATTTCCTTGTTTTCCTCTAAGCGGAAAATCATGAATTCCACAAAATATTATGCATGAAATAATTGCTCACAATATTTGTTTATTTTCTTCAATCGTCTTATGGTGCCCTATTTGCAACTGGACATAAACAGGAGCATTTTCAAGAAATGCTTTTGCAGCAGCTGTTGAAGATTTGTGGTAATGGCTACCAACGTGCTTTCTACAATCTTCATGTATATCCTTAAACTTCATGTAAGGCCTTACCATAAATGACCCCAAAACTCCTTTAACTGTAGCAATTCTTGGCGGAAATAAAACACAATACAAACATAGAGCACCTTTCAAACGACTTGAGTACACCAGCCATGGAGTATATTGATCTAACCAGCGATGGTTAAATTTTCTTTTCAAGTGAATGGCATCAGAAGCAAAATCGTAATTGGATGATGGAACCCAAGGGTTTGTCAACAATTCCTTCTTTTTTTCAGAAGGCAAGTTATTGGCACAACTAACATAACGACCAATGTCATTTTCATGGAAGCCATTGCGTTCTTCAGTTTGTTTAGAGGTCACAGTTCCAGAGACAGCTTCATGTAGATTTGAAGAACTACTTGAGCCTCCTTCAAAAATAGATTCCGATATTGATGTTCCGACCATTTTATTTTCATCTTCATCACAATCATTGCTTCCACTTCCACTACTGTCATCATGAACTTTTTTCCGTTTTAGAGATTTTTGACCTAAAAATAATAACCTAATATCATTCTTGTTCTTAGTCCCTAGTATAAAAATTAGTATAAAACAAAACTACCATGTAATGATAGCTTATAATGTGGATATACTATATCCGATGTTAATATTTTTTCTCTAGATTAAAAACACAAAATGAAATTAATAGCACGTATAAAGTGCTGTTTGATCTTTAATATGTGAAAATTTCAAGTTTTTATATTTAGTCCCATTTGAGATATCAGCTGTCAAAATCGGTGCATTATTGTAATTAGAAGGCAAAAAAGTCGGCATCACAATAATGAAAAATATATAAAATTATATTAATAATGCACAGAATTTTTTGCCAAAGCTAATAAAAATTGTTTCACAAAGATACAAGCAAAGAGTAAAGAGCAATTGGCAATTTTGTAAAGGGCTGCAAATGAATTTTTTTGCAAACGTTGCGATACAAATAATTTTGAACAAAAATTAACATCGGATATAACATATCTACATTATAAGCTATCATTACATGGTTGTATTTGTTTTATTTGATGCTGGTCGATCAACCAATTTTCAAATTTTTGGACCATTTTTAATGGAATGACTCTAAAGTTTTAATTAAACATTTAATTTTCTACTGAAATTATTTAACTTACCTTTTTGTAACCAATTTCTTATATCCATATTGTCTTTTCTGTAATTTCTGTCTCTTTATTATGTGGTAAAACTATTGTTACGGATTTTCCCTCTTGTTTCTCAGGCAATAATTTAACACTGATAACTATTCACACCAACTTTATTTAAAACCAATACAGCTAACAAAACAACACTAATATTCACTTTCTCAACACTTTTTAACTATTCCGCTTTTAAATCTCGCGCCTCGCTTTCTATTCGCCGTATGCAACTTCGTATCCTGCACTATATACTGTACTGTACTGTCTGTCTTCGCGCCGGATAGGCAATTTTATATACCCTTTTTGAGCCTAGAAATTGCCAAAACATTCGCATCGCCGGTTCCCGTATATTCCTCACTTGTATCTCGATTTTTCTCGAAGAAAACCAGTGGCATTTCGTTACACTATTAAATAGGACACTGTCGCTAGACAAGAGCACTTACACACCAACTCAATAGTTGTTGCAAAAAATATTGTCCTATGTTAGGATTGTGTTGTGTTTTAACCACTTGATAATTTTGCACGAACTGCACTCGGGCGTGACATTTTTCCGTACACTGACGATCCCGAGTCTCGTTCAGGCAACTTTTGTTTTAACTTGTTGGTGCAGGTCTTACGTACATTATAAGAGTATTTATTTCGGATTCTGATGTAGGATTGTGTATTGAATGTTTCAAAATATTTCACACTAAAACTACTTATTGAGTAAATTTATTTTAATTAATTAATAGGATTAAAAAATGTAGTTAAATGAAAACAAAAAAAAAGTGACAATTTTTTTAATATTTTTCTCAAAAATGTCCGACTGTTAAGTGGTTGAATCGAACACTAAAAATTGACGTATCCTGAGAGTAAATCGAACACTCGTTTTTATCAAATTCTGGTGTGGGACAATTCTGGTGTGCACCAATGCATTAAATGCATAGACCGAAAACGCTATTAATATATATTTAGCACTATGTCAGTTTTTCAAACAGCTTTGTTTTTTGCTGATGAAATATATTTTAGTGACAAAGGACACATAATTTTATTTATTAGAGCTTATTAATTAATTTTAAAATGTTCATAAAAGCAACCAAACGACCACAACAACAAACAAAATATATAAAACAGATAACAAAAAAAATATGCAGAACAGAAAAATATGCATATTTTAGATTTAATTTTTTAAAATTTGTTAAAATTTAAAAATTACTTAATTTATTTTTGCTCTTCTAGGGGGGGGGGGCAGTTGGCCCTCCCTGCCCTTCGCTGGCTACGCCCATGTTTCTCACTTAGATGTGTATTGTCATTAAATAGTTTTGTTTTACACATTTCACAATTAAACTTTTCATGAGTTTTAGACAAACATATCCTGTAAAATATTTGGTGGCACATTCTTCTAAGCAGGGTGACTCAATTTCTTCATTCTTTTGAATGGGGAGATTTTCAAATTGCGAAGATGCTGAGGAACATGACGAAATCTCGATATCTGACATAAGAATATCATCAACATTTATATTTTCATCATTTTCAGTATCCGTTGTGGTACTAAGAAACTCATCTGTGTCTTCTTCACAATTGCCTCCTTCGGACGAATGCATCAAAGAGTTCATCAAATTAAATTTAAAACTAGTTTGAAAAGTTCTAGCGGTGGGATTCCTGTTAAACCCTTTATGGCGAACAATCGAAAAAAAATTCTCTAGTGGATCCTGATTTAATCTGTTTGTTAAAAGATATTTAAATCCGTCTTGTTTCAAATCTTCATGTAATTTTAAAATTGCATTTGTACTTTGTAGGAATCCAGAAAAACAGATTGGAATAGAATACTTCTGTTTATTATTAATTTTCTCAATTTTTTGACAAAATGGCGAGCTTCTTTAATTTTCTCTTTTACTTGGTTATTTCTATCGCTTATTGTACAGTTATAAGGATTACTGTCAAATAAAAGTTGGCTATCTAAGCAGTCAAATGTTTTATTTAGCAGATTTACGAATTTTGTGGTATTTTTTGCAGTTTTACTCTTCAATTCTTTTGTCTGTATACATGGTCTTAGTGGCGGCAACTGTGTGGCTAAAAACTTGTAATGCTAATTTGCAAGACATTTTTTGAAATTCATTTGGTGCTACGTAGTCGCTTGATAATAAGTTGTTACGAAAGTTTTTAAAAATATGGAGAATGTCGAAAATGCTGTACACTTTCAAATCTGCGACGAAAAAATATGGCACTTCTTCAGAAACTCCAAACGCCTTCATTGTAGCCACGTTTGTAGAAATTTGATCGCAAATTGTTGCCCTTATATTGAAACCACAACACTGCAGTTTTTTTTATTAAATAGGGAATTAGAATTTGTAAATTCTGTTTTCCAATTCCTGAATGTGTAAAGTAGTAAGCAAAAGTGATTTTCCATTTACTGCTGTGCTGTGCTGTTTTGTTTGTTCTGCCTAAATGTCCAAGATCTTCAAATCCGCCAATTACGTCAATATTTTTGTTATACTCTAATAGTTGTTTAACAGCAACTTCGTCGAACAGCAAAACACATTCACGATCATTACTTTGCATACAGTTTGCTTTTAGTTTTAATTGAGTTAAAAATTATTTGTCCAAACCGCATTGTGCTTTTATGTCTTTAATCCAATTTTTAATTGTGGAAGTTGATGGTAAAGTAAATCCTAATTTTCGTAGATGTTTATAGGCCGCTGGGGAATTGTAGAAAATAGACAAGGTAATTTTTTTTTCTTCTTTTGTAAATGGACGTTTTTTTTTCCAACACATCTGCATAGCACAGAAAGTTTGAACTGCTTTGGATTTCAAGTGCATTCTTCTAAAAACACCTTTGTTTTGTAAGTAAAGTAGTTTATGTTTTGTTAACAGCTTTTGAATTTGGACATTTCTATCATTTAATGCCTTTATTTTTGTTGTGGACGCTTCCAGTTGCCCTTTTAATTTTACAATTAGTTTCGCTTGTCTCCTAATTTTACTCTCATTCGAACTATCCGGAAGAGTTGAAGGAGAGGGCAAGTTAATTGCATAGTTTAAAAACGATTGAGTTGACAAACATGAGTCGGTCGAGGAGTCCCTATCTGAAGACAAGTTAACAATTGAAGTTGAAGGTATTGGTACATCACTGCATTTTCTTCTATAAGTTTTTTTCGATTTTGTTACTGTCAATGGTGGCGAAATGGAAGTGTATGAAAGTGGAATAGCGGTTGGCAGTAATCTTGCGCGTGTAGTAGTGCTGCATGAAAATGAATCTTCACTGAAATGGTTTTGACATAAGTGCTTGCAATCATGTAGATTATCCGGAGTTTCAGAAATTAATGCTGCGTTTCCACAGTTTAAAATCCATTACCGGCAAAGTGTATGATTTTTGGGGAAACGAAAAAAGCTTACTTTGCTTTACCAATTGTTAGAGCAATTAATATAAGAGCATTTTATGCCCTTTGGCATCTAAAACATATGCAAAAATAGTGTAAGGTACATACTCTAGTTAGATAAGTTGGTGCCCTCACCTAAAAATTTTGTGATGGTAGTATTACAAATTAATGCGCCATTGGAAACAACTCCTGCGCCAAAACTAGTTATGGGGGAGGGGGCACTTAACGGGCCTTATTTGTAAATGTTTGCGTATACATTTTCAAGCTTTCTAGTTTTCTTGGGATACCTATTCTAGGTAGACATAAAACCGTAAGAAATTATGAATAACGACCTTATTTTGTAAAACAATTATTCCAATTACGTGGATGAAAGTAAAATATTCGGAATATACATTACCTGATACAGGGTGTCTCATTATATTCTGACTGTCTTTAAAAGCTTTTATCTTCCAAACGGTTCTAGATAATGAAATGCGGTTTCACAGGTAGGTTTAAAATTACTGTAAGTTTTGTTGTGACATTTTTATATAACGGGCTTTCTCCTGGTTCACCCGCTATAAATGTGGCGTTTTTTCAGAAAACAATACATGCTATTTTTTAAATAGGACACTCTGTATATTTTGATATATCCTAAAGAAAGCAAAGCTAGAGAATTTTAACTGGGTTACTGTAATGATTCAGATATAAAGTCGCAATTGCCATAATCACAACTTTATTAGCTAGTAACTAAAAGTGATAAATAATAAATACCTAAGAACATTTCTTAGGACACTCTAAAACAGACGTTCTATGTGTCGGCCTTTTTGGTCTATACATTTGTGTAATCGAACGATTAAGTTGCTACCAATCCAATTGTATCCAAACAGATCATCTTGCTATGTTGAAATAATGGGGCGGAGCTCCGTCTTGTTGAAAGTATAGATATTGGTTTAAAATACCATGTTGTACTAACTGGGGATAGAAAGTTTTCCAACATGTCGCGAACTGTATTCTCTGCAAAAAAGAAGGGCCCATACAATTTTTCACGCGATACCGCACACCAAACATTAACTTCAGGAGAATCTCTTTCATGTTGATGAAATTCTAGTGGATTTTCTAATCCCCAAATCCTACAGTTATGTTTATTAACTCGTCCATTTATATGAAATGCAGCCTCATCAGACATGATAATCTTAACATTTGGATCTATTCTGTACAAATCTATTGAATTTTCACAAATAGACACTCTTTTCGCAAAGCCCCGATGGTTAATTTTCTGTAGAACTTGAATATGGTTTTAATTTGAGAACTTCTAAAATTCTGAAGACTTTTGTTTTGTCCATTTCCAAATTTGATGCTATTTTTCTAATTGAAATTTTTCGATTTCTGTTTACCAGCTAATACACAGATAAAAATTCTTCTAAATTTGCATTTACAGTTCTCCTTTTTCTAGATATAGAGGCAGTATTCCTAAATTTGGTTAACCATGTTATGGTATTTCTAGCAGGAGGATTTTGGTTGAACTGTCTTCTAAATCGTCTTCAAGTCTAAACATAGAACTGAGTTTGGGCATATAAAAGTATTTTTTGAGATTTTTGGTAAGCTCTAACCGCATTTAAAAAAATTAAGCACTTTAATTTGCTTGAAATAAAACACAACGTTACGTCTTATCAATGACAGCAATACGTATTTTTGTGATTTGCTTCCTTGATTATTATGAATTGTAAGACTTATTAATTATTGTAGTATCCCAGTTAAAATCCGCTTTCGGTATACCGATTTTAAAGGTACCGTTACAAAATAAAAATATGCCGCTTTTGTGATATTTTTAAATATACAGGGTCTCCTATTTAAAAAATAACATCTATTGTCTTCTGAAAACACTCCACTTTAATAGCGGGTAAACCGGAAGTAGGCCATTTATATAAATTTGTCACAGAACTTACAATAATTCTAAACCTAACTGTGAAAACCGCATCTCATTATCTAGAACCGTTTGGAAGATATAAGCTTTTAAAAACAGTCAGAATATAATTAGACACCCTGTACAAATTTCCAAATTTAACGCTTGAAAATATATTAACAATAAAATATTACTATTAAAAATTCGCTTTGTGACAATTTTCTATTTCACTAAAGTTACTTACATTTGCTTTTTTCTTTTATTTTTTTTTCCAAATTGAATGACGGTTTGACCGATTGGCGAAGAACAAGATTTATTTCGTAAACAAAGGGACAACGAATTAAGTATATAGACAAGCACGGAAATTTAAGTCCACTTTATTTCAAGTCCATAAGATATATCGTTTCTCAATTCACCGAAAATGGGAACAATTAACAAAGAATTAATAATACCACAGGCAACAAGTATTACGTAATAATGAAGAATACATAATAATAATATTTGCTTTGTATGTGTAGGTTCAATGTCTGTGTTATTATGTCTTAGAACAGACGTAAATTTACGCATAAATAATGGTAGCGATAGCTTTCTAATCATAAAGTATCAATACTTCTTTCCCTTCGAAATTTCCAAACGCATTGCAATTATAGAAATCTGTAACACATTGTTGTATGTGCTAATAGATGGGGCAAAATAGAGGGATAGTAGGTTTTTAAATAAGGGGACATTTGAATTAAAACTAGCGTGCTTTTTTGCACATAAGATTGACTGTAGTATATGTTGTCTGTGGTATAAGTAATGATTTCCTCGTCACTGCTGATAATGGCGATAATATTGTAGTAGGTGAAGCGGAAACATAATCATTGGGCATTTCATCTGCAAAAGAGGGGACCTCCTCATTGTTAAACGATGAACTTTTCTCAAGTAACATTGATCCTGGATCCGATATGTAATTTCAGGAGATTTTATACACTGATGTCCATGATGTCTTACATTCAGTAATGATAGTTGTATAAGCCTGGAATAAAAATTGGCAGCTTGGGAAGTAGAAGAAAATATACCTTAAAGCAAATTGAAAAAGTTGTTGGGGATTTTAAAAGAAGAGGAAGATCTTGCTGCCTTTAGCAGATTATCTACAGATCCAAGAACATTATAACGCACACCAAAAAAAGATATAATTAAATCCATACACTCGTGATGATTTTATTACTTCGGTATGGTTACATCTTTAACTGCTTTTTTTGCTAAAAATAATTATGACATACCAAAAAACTCCAATTTAGAAGTAACTGTTAACATAGATGGTTTACCTGTTAGTCGTAGTTCTGGGAGTTCTCTTTGGCCAAACTTGATTCAGATACAGTCCATAAACATTTTAAAGATATAATATATAATAAACATATAATAATGGTGGGACTTTCTCATGGTAATGTAAAACCTGGAGATTACAATGAATTTTTATACGATTTCATTGAAGAGGCAGTGAATATGACCAATAATGGTCTTGTACTTGCAGGTAATAAACACATGTTCAAAGTCAAAATGCTTGTTTGTGACACACATGTTAAACCTTTTGCCTTGTGTATAAAAGGTCATACGCACATCACTGTTGCCCCAGATGCAAACAAAAAGGTGCTCGAATTAACAATGTATTATATTTCCTGATGTTGCTAACATTGTTTTACGTACTGATTCAGAATTTGGACTTCAACTCGATAAAGGACATCATACTGGCAGTACTATTTTTTTCTACCCCAGGAAGCACACATACGTCAAAATGACGTCAGTTTTTCGTCGATCACTATGTCGTATTCACTTTATCAAAGACGCATATTTGACGTTAATATGTCACAGCACAAAGATGTCATTTTTGGTGCTATTATAACACATAATTAGACGTTTGGATATGACGTGTATATGACGTCATTTCTAGACTACTTTAAGACGTTTTTGCAGTTTGAATAGGATAGGTTTGTAATTTACCTACAATTAAATTGTGAAACATTTATTTGTTACATACATCGCCAGAATAATCATATTGGAACTACGTACTAATTCTTTATCACAAAAATACAGCAATTCATAATTGTGCGAATAATTGGTAAAGATACCCAATTACCCTTAGATGGAAACACCATACACTTATCAGATACATTGCCAACAGGGTAATGTATTAATTAATTATCACGATCACTTAGAATACTTATATTGAACTTTAGAGAACGAAATGCGTAATGGCATAGAGGGGTGTATGTCTTAATTTTTTTCCCAATCAGTAAAATCGAGTTGGTAGCATCAATCACAATTTTGCTATTTCAAAAACTGTATTATCTACTAAAATGCAATAAGCATTGGTCATTTAATGAGAAACAATATTCAAGGTAAAATTTTGTAACGTAACCTTTTTAAATTGTTTAATTAATTGGGTTTCAAAGTTTTTTAGTAGTTGTGCTCAAAACTACATTTTACTTCCTTTGCACTGATAACATTCTCATTGTATATAGAACCCTCTGACATTCTTGTGCAAATTTGTTGTAACGGTTTAGTTGGTGATTTTATAAGACTATTTAAATGACCCAGATGATTCTCAAATAGAAACGCAGAAAATAAAGCGAGTGGACCGTACTTTTCAACGTCATCACAAAGATGACACAGTATACATATATATATATATATATATATATATATATATATATAAATGAGAAACTGTTTGCCATACAACTTTTCACAATGTTTAAGGTATACATCAAACAGTTCTTTGAGAACATCAATTCCAAAAGTTGCAATATGTTTAGCAGATAAGAATGGAAACTACAGAATGAAATAATAAAAAATGCTCATACACTGCTAAATCTACTACACCTTTTAAAATCAAAGGTCCTCAATACAACATAAATGTGCGATACTCAGAAGCTTTCCACCTCTGTAGTTCATCTAGTTTTCGAGGTCTTCTATTAAATTTACGTGAAGAGCTATAATATGCTCTGAAATAATGTTAACTATCTTGCTAGATAAACTGGTAGTTAGATTACCATTCATCCAAAAATTCAGCAATTTGCGGCTTACCCCCAGGCAACACGCGTGCATATAGTCGATGGGAAAATGTACAATTAGATCAATATCTAAGTGAATTAAAGGAGAAACTCTCACATGATGATACTCATCTTCCTGGCGAAGAAAAGACTCATGTGTTCTTTTAGGACTAGAGGTATTTTTTAAAACCACTCTTCCCTTTATATATCCTCCATAATCTGTGCATTTTTCGCTGTCATACCCTCCATGCCATTTAATGCACTTAACAAAAACTTTTGCTGGGGCGTCGCAGATAAAGCTGTGACTCTGAACTGGGTACATTTTCCCACAAAATATTACGCCCTCTTTTAAGATGGTATTTAATTCCATTATAAAATCATGGAGATAACTGTTTAATGGTGAAGGTTTGGACCGGCCGCAAAACAGCCCAATGGTAAATAGAGTAGTACTACGAACATTTTTTATTAGACCTAAAATGGGCCAAAACTGTAAACTAGAGCTATGAAAGAGTGGAAGACAATCAATATTAAAACTAATTTTGATTGAAACATTATCCAAAAGTTCAATACTTTGTTGATTTAATTCCATTAATGCAGTTCTTAAACTAACCCTAAGTGACAGTATTCACCATTATTTAATTGATTTATGGTGGTCTTCCAAGGAGTATGCAATAAGGTCCTTGCATCTAATGGCACTTCAGGGTGTATTTTGCAAGTCATTTATGGCACAATGTGCTATTTTATGTTGTAGAGACCAATCTTTTATTTCACATAGTAATCAAATGAAGTCAGAGTTTCAGATTGTTCACCCACTGCATCATTTTCTAATACAACATCATAAACCGAGTCTATATTAAAATCGTCATCAGACTGTTTATTAGACCTGTTATTAGAATTAAAATTTCCATCTATATCTAATTGGGCATCTTTATCAATGATAGAATTGTGACTAGAATAGGTTTCTATTACAGACAATACGCTAGTTTCGAAATAAAAATAGGTTTCTTTCCTAGTGCAGGCAGTAGCTCACTTTGTACACTTGCATTGACACGTCTCAACAATTGACGATGTCCTACTATTGCTTTCAACTTATGTTTTACAATCCTATGACCCATACTTAATTATTTGTTTTGTGTTGTCGTTTTTCAATAGCTTTTAGTCGTTCGGGGGCATGCTTGAACCAGACTTTTATTAGGTCTTCTACTTTCTGGTGATTACAATTCGTACCTGCTTCAATTGCACGTGTAACAAAATTTAGTAAAATTAACGTTTCCAATTCATTAGTTATTTTATATAGTACAGTAATACTTACGAATAATCACATCATATAACTGTAATTCACAGAATGCCTTTTTCTTTGAACGTTTTTGAAAGTAATTGTAGTTTTGGGCCACTTTACCTGTTAAAATCTACTTTAAGATTTGGTTTGTCTTTTTAGTGATGTGCTTACCACCAAGAGTTCTTAAATGTGTCCACTAAAAAAAAGTATGAACAATTTTAATAGAACATAAATGGAGTAGAGTACCAAAGCTGAATTTATATCTCACCTTTCAGTGAGAAATTGATTTAGTCCTGTTAGATCTTCTTCTGTATTCAATGGCAATTGAGTCGGTAATTCAGGTATAACTGGAAAAGGTGAAGATTGCTTCTTGTCTTGTTGAGTCAAATAATATAATATTTGCTTGTTCTGTTCCTTAACATGTGTGGCCGCTGTTAAACAGCTTTCTTGTATAGAATCTATAAATATATCATTATACAGTCAAACTTTAAAGAAGGTTGTGGATTTCCACTACTTACCAAGTCGATGTGTTAAATTTTCGCTTATATTTAATGAATGCAAAGTACGAGAAGCAGTACTTTTTGTGGTAAATCCGTATTCCTATTTACAGTCACTGGTGTCCTATTCTGTTGAGACTTTTCTTGACCTGTATTAACTGAATGTAATCATTAGTTCAAATAATTATATAATATTACCATCATCCGCCAATAATAAATTGTCTCCTAATTTTTAGTGGTCGTGACAGTTGAGAAAATGTTTGAGGTTCTTCGTCTTCGGTATCTACGTACCTCTGCGGAAGAGAATACCTTCTTCTTGTAAGTGGTTGTTCAGAATCGGTATTATCGCTTTGAATGTCAGATGTGAGTTCACACCCGGTCAGTTTCTTATGTACTTTATCGTAATCATCTGTAAAAAATTCGTTTAGAATGGTACATTGTTTTAAACGCAAAAAAAAAAACTTTTGAATGAAGTGATCTATTACAATATGGAAGCATATTTTATTTAAAAGTTACTCACCAGTGCTATAAAAGTAGCGTGTTATTTGGAATGCTTCCCAATTGTTGTCAGGAGTTTCTGAATTTTTTAGGGCCCTATTGGGCTTGCGACTTACATGGAGGCCAATTTACCTCGGTTTTTCTGGGTGTTAGCCAGATTTTATTCACACTAGCCAAACCACTACTTAACGTTGCAGAAATCTCAACAATAACAAACGACATGGTGTTCACCTTTACAAAGTGTAGTAAAGGTTAAGTGTGAGGATATAAATGTACAATAAGTAGACACAATTATTTAACTTACGTTTTTAAGTTTCTCTTACACATGCAAACAGCAATCGGAACGCCATTAAATGTGTAAAACCAAAGGGCGGGATACGCATGTACATGACGATTAGACATACAGTTTACGAACGGTGTGTTGGCGGTTAAATTATTTGTAAATGAATAAAGAACCGATTAACGGTTTATTATAGGTGATGCAGGCTAACACGGTGCAGGTATTAAGCGACGTAAGTCGCTAATATAAAATTATGGAGAAATATAAAGCTATAACTGTATTACCTATAATTCAAGAAATTAACGATTTTCGTCATATATTAAAGATAGCTTTATAACGTTATGTTGGTCTATATAGACGTCATTGTCAAACATCATTATGACGTCGTTATGTTGAATATCATTATGACGTCAGTTACTGGTTAGAAGACGTCGTAGACCTATTACATGCACAAACGCACGGTCGTAGCAAAAGTAAAAGGTGTGCCGTAACAGCTAGAAAGAAACAGGCCGGAATCTCAATCGGTCGGTTAAGCACTTGGATGCGTGGGCATGTGGTTGGCGCAGATACACAGAGAAACTAAAAGGGCACCACTTGATTTATGTTTATATCGCCCTTAGATCAACGACACAGTAAGAGAGACGCTACAGTTAAAAATACGGTTGGGAACAGTCCAAGCAGGGAATAGGTTGGGTCAGGATATCGCTCCTAGACCGCAGTAGTAAAGAAAACAATTATTAGTTAAGTAACATAAATCGGTTTAATCGTTATTGATAATAATATACCCCAAAACTTAAATCTATTACAAATGATTAACATAAACTCGCATACTAGTGTGAATATCCCAACGTAGTGGGGATAGTAAATAAACATTTGTACAACGGGTATCGTAAATCGAGATAGCTATTATTCAGCAAAACAACCCGAAAATATTTAACGTTTACGCAATTTGATAAAAAAAATAATTTGTGATTAGTACCACACTTACCTTTATTTAGTGCTTCAGTTAAATAAAATAAATGGAAGCAAAATTTGATTGAATCACAAATACAGTATAATGAAACGGCGCTTTTTATGCACAGTGTAACATCCAGCGTTGAATCTAGAAACAAAATACATAACCCAAAATAAATGCAAACTACAAGAATGAAACCGTAGTTATAGGAAGAGCTCTCCTTACCACAGGCGTCTCGGTTTTAAATCAACCTAATCATAACCTGACACATATAAATAACCAAAATTATCTGCCAGATGTCGAGCATTGCATAAAAAGGTTTAAATCCGAAAATACTAAATGAGCAAAACACAAAATAAAATAAAGGAAAGGAAAATTTGCAAGCAATGCACATAAAAATGATAGTCTGCTTTAATGTTCACAACCGCTAAATCTTTACCCAATAAACAAAAAAATGTAAGAAAATTCCAACTGAAGGCCAAAATATTCACATTCACCAATTTACTAATAGCTCCCTTATTTATGATAACGTTTGTTAGAATGTAACAGTTGGAGTTTAGATATTAATACATAGCAAATGGGGAATACAAAGCGTAAATTTAACAATTTAATTTTTAGCAGTATTTACTCATTATGTGAATCACTCGGTATAAAGCGTTTTAATTTACAAGCATATCAGATGTACTTGACTACAGCTGATTCCAATATAATTACATTTCCAAATTCAATTTCTAACGTGTTCTTAGTAAAGTAATGAAGAAACAAAATAATAAAGGAAAAGTGAACACTTCAGTAAGTACGAATAAGAGTAAATCTTAGTTAAACTTAATTAAACTTAAGGAAACTTAAGGAAACATTTTATACTTCCAGAAACATAACCTCGGTAGATATAACCCCAAAGCAGTGTCTAATTTCCATATATGGGGAACACACTAAGAATAAATCGGGTTATGTTTACAGTTGTAATTCGTTTAATAACGAACCACTTACAAAGTAGGTCGAAGTTGCACTTAAAACAATTGTCTATCGATTTAGAGTACCGATGTGGAGTAATTAAACGTTTAAGAGACTCACCAATCAACCGATGGTAAAAGAAATGTTTTAAATCCGTCGAAACGTGCACTACAAATATGCAGTATCAATTTTAGCTATGGCCAAGAACATAAAACCAGTATTCACTGTATGTAATTTCTATGAAATCTTAGTCTTATAGACGTTACAGAAAAATCTTGACCATCTCAAATTCCTTAAAACGCAAAAATTTTTGTTTTTCCTGGAATGGCGTTCACACCAGAAACTAGAAAAGAAAAAGTTACATGCTTCTTTTTAACCAATCCTCAAATTCGGCCTTATCACGCTTTAAATTTATTAGAAATTGAACGCAAATAGATGCACTGTTGCTACGTTCTCTAATAAAAATTCAAACTGGAATGTAAAGTGTGTTGTCTAACAGACATAAGAATCTCAACAATAGTACTAATAATATTCCGTTTCTCAAATTAAACGTTACAAACCCCCCCTTAGCCAAATCAAAAACCCCACCCGAAATTTCGAAACCCGAAACGAAGCGGACAAAAACGAGACACCCCGTGACACCCATGTGGCGGACGTAATTCACCCCAGAATCAACAACATTCACTTCCGAAGATCTTACATGAGCGAACATCCTAACTCCAACTCCCACCTGAGCCCTTCGGAATTCAACCGGTACTAGGTCATAGCTAAATACAAATATAAAATAAAACAACACAAACCTACTACGTCCTCCAACCGTACTCATCATTCGGTGCTCATAAAAGCGAAGCGGCCCTCAGTGGCATCACAAGGGCTTGCCTAAAGAGAAGAGGCGAAAGTAGCTCGACTGGATCTGTTGAAGAAAGACCTACTATTGGGCGCCCATCAATAACTACCTCTGATGAAGACCGATATGTCACCATTTATACACGCCGAGAATCTTTGAGCACATGTCGAATGTTGAGTAGGAGGCTCGCAGAAGCCACAGGAGATTAATATCAGCTGAAACTGTCAGAAGACGTTTATGGGATGTCAATTTACGTTCTAGACGACTTTGTAGAGGTGTACCATTGACTCGCAAACATAGGCGACAAAGATTAGAATGGGCAAGAGGGCGTGCCAATTAGACAGAAGAGTGTCACTGATGAATCGAGATATGGTCGTTTTTCGGATAGTCATCGAACGCGTGTCTGGACACAACCTTTGGTGGCAAGACATCGGCGATCAGTACAAGTTCACCCTTTCAGAAGAGGCACTGTTTGTGTATGGGGAGGCATTTGTTATGATGGCCGTACCGACTTGCTGGTTATTCCGGGAAACATGAATTCAGAAGTATACTTGAATCAGGTGATCAAAAACATTGTGCCAGAGTTTCATGCTGCTGTGAGTCCGAGTTTCCTTTTTGGACGATAAAGCTCGTCCACACCGATCAATAGAAGTTATGGATGCAATTGAAACCAATGGAATTCCTCATTTAGCTTTACCTGCTCTATCGTCAGATTTAAGTCCGATAGAGCATGCTTGGGATCAGTTGCAGAGAGCTTTGGATCATCATAATCTCCAACCACAGACAATAGACCAACTGAGAAATTTGCTTCCACAACTCTGGCAACAGATTCCGCAAGAAAACTGTAATAATCTCATAACCAGCATGCAAAGACGTTGCCAAGCTGTCATTGAAGCCCACGGAGGACATACTCGTTATTGCTGAAAGGAAATTTGTGTTTATTTTCTTTGTTTTTTGATTAATTTGAAATTAAGTTATTAGTCACTTTCACCTAATTTTCAATTTTTTTTTGTCTTTTTGTGTAAAAACTTTTTCTTTACTTTGTAAACTTTTTCATAATAAAAACAAGCATTTAAAAACTAAATAGTTTAAAATGGTCTTTGAAAAAAAATTTTTTTCTTTTGAAAAATCAAATTTTCTAACTTATGTGGAGCAGTTTATTTGAAATAAAAACCAAAATAATGCTTTTACCGATCAACGTTGATGAAGCCGTTGTGTTACCTATACTACATACTGCAGACGTTGAGATACAACTACTATTCAATGGAAGTGGTACCTTCTAATTCGGTAGTTAGAAATGAGCGTTTTTGGCCCTATAATATAAACGGCATGAAACTGCGTGACTGTCTTATGCAAAGGGCTAATCTTGAAGATAATTGGAAAATACTCAAAACAAAGATTTTGAAAATATATGACAAGTGTCTGATGACTGATTGATTAAATAATTCCATGCTTATATTTCAGATAATTTTAAAGTTGTTAGCAAACAATGTGAAATGGCAAGAGAGAGCGACAGTTTATCATCAAGCTTTGAATACTCCCAAACCAAATCGTCTGTTCCTTTAACTGCAGACTTGAGAAAAGATTGTCGTAGTAAAAGAAACAGGTTCAGTGTAGATTTTGAAAATAACAGTGGAAATTCTAGTGAAGAAGAAATCATCGGTGTGTTTCACTGCTTCAACTCCCCAATGATCCTTTTCCATTAACAAAAGGCAAACAAAGTAATATTTTTCTTACTAAAGATGAAGGAATAATCTTTTTATCTTTCAGGAGACAATAACAGCCAGAAAATATTACCACAAATTTATTTTGTTTAGATGCGGTAGTTGTTAATAAAAAACTTGAACTAGGGTCAGCAAGTTGTAACAGTGATCCAGACTCTCGTTTGTGATACAAACGAGAGGTAAGTTTTCAATTTTTTTATTTATAATTTTTGTCCTAGATTTTCAACGACTTGTACTGCGAAACTTAAAGATTATTAGAAACCAACTAAAAGACAACAGCCAAAGCATTGACACGGTCTTGAATACTCAGATGAAGGATCAGGAAATACCTACAGAACAGGATGCATTTGAAAACCTTGCACTGTTCCCTATCGACTCTGAAGAGAATCTCTTGGTAATGGAAACATTTTTTAATGACTCAGAAGTTTTGAACAAAATTGTAAGATATTATTTGTTTTAAGTATGTTTTACGCTTCAGCATTTTGTAAGCCAAAGAATTTTCAAAAAAGGATGGTGATAGTGCAAAAGAACTCACTCGAGTTATAATGAGGGAAGTAATTTGCGACAAAGTAGCAGCTCTTTACAGTTTCGAAGGGTTTCAGAAAAAAAAAGATTTTCAAGAATTTAAGTCTTTATAAACCGGTGATAAGTAGGTTTCTACTATCTGCCTATTTTGAACTTCATTAATTTAATGTTTTAGAGTCAGTTAGAGTAAACAGATTTCTTTTAGAGGAAAGATAAAACATACCATGTACGTATTATCTCAATACACAACTTTTACTTTTTAGTTTGAAATGAAATGGACTAATACAATATTGTTACATACAATGCAATTTGCAAAAATATACCAAACGTTGTTCAAACAAATCTATAAATATTTCATGAATATTATGTTAACTTCAAAAATATTTTTATAACCTTGATTCAATATTTAACAAATATATTATAATATTCTACAATATGACTTATTTTTAACGAATATTGTACAAATGTTCAAAAGTGGGACATTTAAACGTTTTCACAATAATTGTATAATTTTACTTAAATAAATGTTAATGTTCTCATAATATTTAAATATTGGCATTTAGATGTTTTATCAACATTGTCAAAATGTTGATGTGCTGTCTGGGATTGTATTCAAAAGTTTTCAGTAACAGCAAGTCAGAAAATCCTGTGAGTTCATCAAACTCAATGTCGTTCTGTAAGTACGTAATTACACCTCTTCGTTGAAATATTTATCTACAATAACAATTTGCAATTTCAAAACCTTCAATAGCGCAAGTATTAAGTCTCTTACTCAGGCGGATCACAATTTTTTACTTCAAAGAAAATATTTTTGGAAATTTTAGGTTTATTATCATTTTTAGTTTGATTTACAAGCCGTTTAAGTCTTAACGTATGGCGTTATGTTATTTCGTGTCATTAGGGCTGACACTTTATTACGTAAGTACTGACACTCTCTTTTTAAAATATGCAAATTATAAAATAGAAGTTTACATAAACAGTCCCGAAAATGGTCTTTTACAGGACGAGTAGGCAAATCCCAGGGCAGCCACAGGCGAGTCCTGGAGGCCTGCCTGTAGAGTAAATGCACTTATTACGTACAATATTTTTTTTAAAACAGGCACAGTGTTGTACCGTAAACATCATATTATTTAATTAAAAATTATTATTAATTTAATTAATTTAATTAATTTAACTTATAATAATCATATTATTTAGTTTCCATTTTTATAACAAGAAGTCTTTTTGTAACAATCGTACATTTTTTATTTACAAATATAAACATTATTTTTGAACAGTTATATTAAACGAACAATTATTACCATTACTTATCTGTAAGCATGGTATACCAAAATTATTCGTTTGCTTCCATTATAATAAGTTTCTGAGATAATTTCTTTTTTTGAGCTATCTGCTTTTTGAATTCTGTTAGCCATATCAATCTTATTCTGAACTGAATCCTCAATGTAGCCTTCAGAAACTTGAGATGAACTCCAACCACCATATCGTATTAAGTTTGTGATGTCAGCACCTTCATTACCTAGCAAAGTCGCCGAACTACGCCTAAAACAATGCCCTGTGTATTCCTTTGGGTTTGGCAATCTCAAAAATGTAGCTATTTTGGAAGGAGCGTTAATTACCCGCAGTATGTTTGTCTACAGGTTATTTATTACATTTTCCTTAATTGTAATTAATAGAGTGGTCGATGAGGAACATTGGTCAGTCGTAGCGCTATATAGTTCCAATACAAATTTAGCTCTTTCTCCCCATTAATAACGAATGATCTTGAATTGTTTGTTTTGGTGTGT
The DNA here is from genome assembly GCA_036346205.1 of Vesta saturnalis. Classification (NCBI taxonomy): domain Eukaryota; kingdom Metazoa; phylum Arthropoda; class Insecta; order Coleoptera; family Lampyridae; genus Vesta; species Vesta saturnalis. The sequence continues at coordinate 119,410 of JARFJB010002022.1, read as the reverse complement.
GGAATTTTAATCAAAAGCATATTTTTTCTCTTCTATGTCGTGAATTAATATATTAGTGATTTCTTCTCTTCGACCATAATCAATAAAACTTTAGTCATTAGATATTGTTCGTCTGAAGCTTCTACTAAGAACTTGTCGACATCCTCTTTATTAAGTATTCTCGACTTCTTTGCTTTATACCCTATGGATTTTTTCTTCATAAACGTTGTTTATTCTTCTGGTACGTAGCATGGCCTTCAGCATCGAATATAAACTCCACAACTAAAACGACTTCAACAACAAACCAAATACACCCACCTACCGCACAAAATTAAAAAAAACACCGAACGTGTTTCAATAGCTACGCTATCATCATCAGCGGCCGACTAGGGCGAACTAAAGAAAATTTCTAAAATATACATACATAATATATATATATATATATATATATATATATATATATATATATATATATAATTTATATTTTTTTTTATATTTAGTGTATATGAGCTAAATACTCTTTAAAGCGTATTTTTTTAGGTCTTTTAGTTTGCCCCACATATGTTTCTTCACAATTTTTACAATTAACTTTATAAATTCCCGACCTATTCTGCTTATCCACTTTATCTTTTGGATTGCCTAAAACAGTTTGCAAACTATTATCAGAAGTAGTGACTGTTTTCAATTTAATTTGGGAAAATATTTTAGATAAATCTTTTGTATAAGAAGGATAGTTTGGTAACTTTGCATACTTTGTTTCAATTTGTTCTCTAGCGTTACGTAATATAGTTACGCTCTTAACCCTCATCCTATGTGTTTGTTTCCTAACTATTCATAACCACTTCATCTAAAAATCCATTGTATGCAGAAATTTCTTTAATGTAATTATAATATTGAATTTTATTTATTTATTATAATTTTGAACTGAAAGAAGAAAATTAATCAATCTATGAACCAAAAAGTTAAAAGCCGCGAGTTTATGCTGTCTACAGTGATTTGAGTCATTGGTTATGAATCTTTAAGTGCTAGTTTCCTTACGATAACTATCTATATCTAGTTTACTACTATTTCTTGTTACAAGAGTAACAAACAGCAGGAGACTGTCATTTGTCTCTATCTCAAAGGTAAATTTGATTGTCGGAAATTTAGAATTTAAAGTTTCTACAAAGTTCTCAACACTACAACATCACCGACGTATCTAATTCAAACTCTAGGAAAATAAGGCAAATCGAGTTTCAAGTGTCTCAAGTTTACCCATGAATAGATTGGCTATAAACGGAGATAAGCTATTGCCCATTGTCGTATCATGTTCTTGCTGGAAAAATTGATGGTTAATTTTGAAAAAGGTTTGTTTCATACACCTAATTTAAGAAAATGTTCTACTTCTCTATCGTCCAAATGGTTTTGTTTTAAAACATTTTCTAAATAAACTAAGGTTTGATCTATTGGAACGCTGGGAAACAGTGAACAAACGTCGAATGAGACTAAAATGTCATCTTCTATAAGTTCAGTATTTTTAATTTTATCAATAAATTCATACGAATTTGCCACACTGAAGTTGGGCTGTTGGTATGAGAGATTATGAAATTTACTATATAACCACCTGGACAGCAGATAAGTAGGTGCATTAATATCAGAAACAATGGGTCGCATAGCATTACCTGGTTAATCAATGTTAGGCAAGCTACCGGATTGGATATCGTTAGTCGAAACCTAAGAGAGTCATCCACAACTCTTTTACATGCTAATAAAACCTTCCTAGTTATAGTAATTATTTTTAATTAATTAATGATTTCAACCTGTCTGATTTTTCTGACAAATATGCCAATAACACATTCTCACAAATGCTTATTACCTTCTTCTCCAGGCACTACTTTCAAAAATTTGGTATGTTTGTTCATATCGTATCCGAGTAATAAATCAAACGTTGCTTGGTTGGCCACCTTAACAATTTCATCTGGCATAATTTCATCTTCCATCACTTCACAATCAAATTCATCATTTTGAATATCCATTTTTTAATAAATGTCACCTTTTCAACTAAACGTCAAAATATATTAAGTTATTTTATACTTTTAAATAACTAGGTTACTATGGAAATCAATTGAACGCTATCTTAGACTAAGTAACTATTTTATTATTTTTTTCCGGCCCGAGAGTAAACAAAAATGAGGCCTGTAAAAGCTTTTAGTAGTTTTGGGGGTGTTATGATTTAATAATTTCGCACACAAACGATATGATTCATACACGATAGATTATAACATTAACCACTGGGATCAATAAAACCAACCTACAAGGTCTACCACCGAATTAGTCCCATTATTCTCGTCCATGTTTGATTACTCTTGCTTAACGGTTTTTGCCTTAACTAAAGTGGTTACATAAGACAGCGAAACGTATTTTAGTGCGAAATATGCAGCAATAAATAAACGGTCCCCGTGAATATAGAGAGCAGGAGCGGTACGATTTTGCGAAAAAGTACCTGTTAGATGTTACGTTGTGTGAAGGTTTTCTAAATGATAAATACTGTCTTAACTGCGTTATAAATAAGCTTTGGAACTCTGACGAAGAGGTTTGAACTCCATCTCTCCCCCACCACAATGCAGCAATATAAGGACGAGGAAATTAGTGCTTGTAACAACAGGACATTCTGCGAACCATTCAAACATGTCAATAATAACAAGATACTTTATAAATAAAAATGTCTTTCATTTCTTTAGAAAGGGAATAGGGATGAGAAATAAAATTGTACATCGCAATGTTATAAATACTTCAGTTATACAGTGGTTATACGGTGTTTCCACTTATGAAAACTAAAAACTAGTGTTCTGTCAAAATCTCATCGAGCAGGTAAGAACCTACCATCATATTCGTAAGATGGTGTTTAATGATGCTGACATCTATCAGGACGTTGAGGATGAATCAAATTATAGGTGTAAAATAAATTCTCATAATAAAGTTGGAGCTTTTGCATTATATGTAGACCAGCTTATTTAATGTACCACGTATATCAATAATATATATTAAAAGAAATGTGTTTGGTACTTTGAAGCGCATATTAATAGCACAAACGATAATTGGATGTAAACAATGCCAATTAGGAAGCGAAATAATGTAAAAATTTTATTTAATTTTTAATGGATTGATAGCAAACAAAAAACTGTTTACTGAGAAAGGATTAAGGAAAATGAATGAAGTATGAAATATGTTAATAAAGAATACGTCTAAATACCTGTAAGAAGATTATGTACCGACTTTCCAAAAAATAAAAAGCGTCACTTAGCTGCGGTACAAACAAACAAATTGTAAGCCTCATCAATTTTCGTGATAACAATTTTCTAAATGGAAGATTTTAACTTAAAGAAAGCAGCTGAAGATGCGATGGAAGGTATTTTTCAGACAAAATCAAGGAAAATATACGCAATGCAGTATCAGATATTTGTAAAATAGTGTGGTGAAAGAAAAGTTTTTCACGGAAAAATCCAGTACTCTTTCTGCTTCAACACTATGGGCCCATTATTCCATGCTGAAGACCATGCTCAATGTTAAAAATAATTTGGATATCAGCAAATTTCACAAATTGACTGCGCTGCTGAAAAGAAGGAATTAAGGATATAAACCGAAAAAAGCGAAGACACTAACAGCAGACCAGGTTGGCAAATTTTTATTGGAAGCCCCAGACAATCAGTTCTTAATGATAAAAGCTAGCGATTGCAGTAGAAATTCGTTTGACAATATTCATAAATTAATCATTTTCAGGTAGCACTTATTTTTGGTGTTGCAGGAGCCGGTAGAGGCAATGAGTTAGTTCAGTTGATGGTGAACGATGTAACTTATTTGGGTCACTCAACTATGATATTAAATGATATTAAATTAAAATTAAAAACATCAAGAAGAAAATAGAGAGGAATTTTATTGTTAAAAATTCAGATCGAAATAAAGTCAACTTTGCCGGAAGGATATGGGTTTAAGAAAGGCACAGACCCCCCATTCAAGATTTTTCGTTCGTTATCATATCAGAACAATCAATGTACTATCCAGCCAGTCGGCAAAAATATATTTGGAAAACTACCCCAAAAGTAGCAGCATTCTTAAATCTACCCCATTCATTATTATATACTAGACACTGCTTTCGACGCATATCCGCCTCTTTATTAGCTGACTCTGGTGCATCTGTGGATGTTTTAAAAAGGCATGGTGGATGAAAATCAGCAGCCGTCGCCGAAGGGTACGTTGAAAATTCCATAAATAATAACCCCAAATTTCCGGACTTTCTGGAAACACTTCCACACAAGCTTTTAGCCTAATTTCTGAAGCTGTCACATGTACTTTTACATCAAACAGCGCTGTACAACATACTGTTGATGAAACAAATCAATTATTTAATATTCTCAATTGTGCTAATGTAAACATCAATGCAAATATAAGTAAGTGAACACAATTTTGACAGATTTTGACGTTCAAATGAACCACTTTGGTCCTTAAGGATCAGATGAACTACTTTAGTCCCGGTTTGGATGGACTAAAGGACATACTTTAGTCCCGAAAGTGCAAAGATGATTTTATGAAATAATGCGTCTTTACTCTTGCTTCCTTTATTAAAGCATATCAATCCTTGGGAACTTCCAGGCTATTTATTATTTCCTGTTTTTCAAGCAAAATATTGATCATTCAGAGGAAAAGAATGCCCTCGCATAGGGAAATACATGGGTTACTTTCTTGAATAATTTCAATACATGTTCTAACATTATACTGAAAATACACCGTAATATGGTTTTTGTTTTGCCCAGAACACCCGTCGCTAAAAATAACTAAATGACTGTGTTAAATCTTCTTTATTCAAGTAGTGTAAAATCGTGGATGTAACATCGATAGCACCTTTTCTTACCACATCCTCTTTATATACATACATAGCAGCTGAATCATCTGCCAGGTCACGGATTCCGAACACGTAATACCATAGTGGACTTTGTAAAAGACGTCACTAGTTCTAATGTGTGGTAACGGTAAATTCTGTTAAAAATCAAAAGAAATCACCATGCATCTATTAGTTTTTGCCACCAATGTTTTTTTTTATTTGCGCGAACTTCTCGGCTTTTCGCAATAAGTCGTTGTTTTTCGTCAACATCAAGGGCAGAGTTTATTTTCAACTCATCGCATTTAGCGCACGTGTTGGTTCTAGGAATAGCGAACAAAATATTGAACTCATTTTTGAAAACTTCGTAGTAAATAAGATACGAGACGTTAACTCTAGCTTCCTGAAGAAATAATTTATGCATTTTTCTTACACTGAGTTGTTCAGGTAAATATATTTTTTCTGGATCATCTGTCAGGTTGCGTTGACGCACCCTGTATGTAAGATGTTATAATGACGTGTATTATGTGTTTTAAGTACGAGTGTATTGAGTTTGAACGAAAAAAAAAATTTTTGTGTGTGTATATGCATAATGTATGTGGGTGTATGATACGCCACTGGAAATTTAGGAGAAATATTATTCTGTATGTAGATACGTGTATTTGAGTATTATAGAGACTTTAGTGTTGGAATAATTAGATTTTGATGAATGTAAATGTGAAGAGAAATTTGTCGATGGGACGATAATGCTTGCCATTGTATCGCTACTGTTTTGCTGCTGTTAGAAATGGAATGTTTGAAGATAATGAGTAATCTTGGTCAGAAAATGTGAAGTATAAGTGTAGAATGTTTTAGAAAATATGTAGAGAAAGATTTGGTATGTTTAAGTGTTAATTATAGAAAGTTTTTGTAATGTTGTGCAATTGTTTTGAGAATACGTGTATGTATATGGGATTTGAGACCTTAGACGGTACTTATTTTTGCAAATGTTGCGGAAGCAGGTTGAGAGCAGGTTGGAGATAAAGGTTAAAAGTTGTGTAATGGTCCAGAGTGGCTACTGAATGAATGTAATGACGAAAAATGATTTCTTCATGAAGTAATTGTAAAATTTGTAAGTAAGAACAAATATGGCGATGTATTGTAATTACACGCGTGCTTGTATAGAGGGTAGCATCTATTGGAACTATGGAATTTTGAATGAATACTATTGGAGAATATAACGCGGAAGGAAGACATGTTTAAAGATGGATGACTGAAGTTATAAATAGGAAAGTCAGGGATTGACGAGTGAGTTAGGGTTGGTTAGCTTTTGGCTTTTGGTGAGAGACGCGCACGCGAGGTAGTGTGGTTTAGAATGGGTTAAGTCGGAGTTATGTTTGTGAATAATAGTGAGGCAGTAATTGTTTAAACAACTGCGTAACCCGAACCGGGGATGAATCGTAAAAGACATTCATAAACAAAACAATAAAATTGAGATTGAAGATAAAATTAGTTTGTGTTTTTCTTCAAGAAAATAATAAGTGCGTAAGCAGATTTGAATAAAGGTAACAGTTGTAACGTTAGTAGCGTCAAGGTTAGCGAGTGTTCTGGTAACGAGATTCAGTTAAACTTATTTATGGGACCACCTTTTAAATGAACGAAGTGTTCGTTGTATATTAAGCCAATGTTTAAGTAACGTTATATGACATTGAAAGTTTATTTGTATAAGGGACTAAATTGGTGTAAAGGTTGCTAGAAATTTTAAGAGGCAACCAAATGTTTACCGTTATTACATGTTTGTGGGAGTAATAACCTCGCATAGTGAACTATTCGCGAGTGCACAGAGGAATAAGTTTTGTTGAGCCTTTGTAATGTGCGTTCATGCAATTTAAGGATTACAAATGGACTACACATAATTGATTTACGGAAGAAAGAAAAAAAAGAAAATCCAAGGATTAATGGACAATTTTAAGTAAGAAATTAGATTTAGGAATTTTAAGAACTCATTTAAGCCCGATTATCTTTTGTCTAGTTTATTTACGTATTGTTGTTTACATTATTAAGTAGTTTTGAAAGGAAGAGATAATCGTTCTTGAGTCTTATTGTATGGTTTGTTTTAGTAGTAAGAATGCAAAGTGGTATTTGGTGGTTTAATTTTCAACCACGCTGATGTAATTTATGTAGATATTTGTGTTTTTGTTTTATTTTGTACAGGACAATATATGTATTTACCGTTGATTGTTATTCTGTTGTTTATTTAGCCAGGTATGAAACACAGTTGTAACATTTACTTAATTGGTGATCTAGTTTTGACAATTTTAAAAGTAAGCTTTGCATATTTTAATTTTCAAATTTATGAGCAACCGAAAAGGTTTTATTAGCCAGGTTGATTGCAAAATTTTTCATGGTAGTTTATTTAACGCAGTACAATTAAAGACAAGAGTTTTGAGAAATTATACAGGTACGGATGTCTATTACGATTCAGAGAGATTATTTTGAAGTAACATTTATTAAGCCGAAAACATTGATCTTCTTTTATTTAGGAATTTCCAAAATTAATTACCGAATATTGGATGAAGAAATATTTTATTCAGTAATAAGTAGAAATTTAACGTTATACATATACGAGGGATACGCAGAAAATATTCAGTTACCGTATTATAATTTTTGTTTTGGATATTTTAGTTTACGAGGTGTATTCAAAAAGTTTTTAATAACCTGGGTAGTGCTAAATTTATTTGAGTTGAATTGTTTGGGACGAGTGTTTGTTTTAGAACCTTCGTATAGGAGTTTACCGAGTAAGCACGATCCTGCTTTCCACAATCAAGTAGGGTTAATTAACATCCAGCTTAAGACAATTATTTTAGCAAAGTTTCGATTGTGGTGGCGCCTAGAGACATATTTTCCCGGACTGAACTGTTTGAATGTAGGTGTAAGGTGTTTGAGCATATTAATCATTCATTTTACTTATTATTTCGACCACGCCCATCTCCCTGTTAGCTGGCTTGGCAACCCGCTTACATTAGTAAGCATGCACGACGCCTAGTGCGGTTTGGACGTGTAACACATCTCGCCGTCAATGATGCGGTTGCCTTCCTCTAAAAGACTTGATGTGCAGCCTTATTAAATAAGATTTAATTGGGTGTTTTAGATAGTCTATTAGCATGTTTTACACATGCACCACAAGGAAGTAAACCGGAATCCTAAATAGAGTCTTGAATTCTTCTAATCCGATCTCTAGAAATTCTATAGAGGCTCAAAGATAAAGTGTGACATAACGCTTCTTCTGTTCCAGCTAGACTAACTTGGTAGTAAAAAGCGACTCAATGATAAAAGGAAGGTCCATTGTCGTGATTTTCATCGTTACGAGCCCGTTTCGGCCTTTTTTGCTTTACGTTTTTAAATAAGATCAGACTCACCAGATAACTATCTTCATTTTTTGAAGATAGTGAATTGAAGTTGCCTAGAATGATTTGGCGTTCTCTAAAATGAATCTTCTGAAAACACTTATAGCGTTTGCATTTGAAATAGAAACACAGCTCCAAAATACGGAAATTACATTTTTTAAGAGCAAAATATGAAAAATAACAAATACACTACGTTTCAAATGAAATGTACCACTTAGAAATAATAATGCTATGATCTTGAAAGTATGCTAAAATAATGCTTTATTAACATGTATAAGGTGATGAAATTTTGAACGCAAAATATTAACAGTTAACAAGAAAATGTTAATAGTGTGTAGCATCGCCACGCACAGCAATGCAGGCGTTCACTCTCCGAAGCATGCTTTCTATGAGATGGACTATATCCTACTGAGGCATTTCATCCCACGCTACCTGGAGATGGTGTCGTAATTCATCCAAGTTGTTTGGTGGCCTTGGTAGTTGCCTTAGTCTTCTACCCATCATGTTTCATACATGTTCAATAGGCGAAAGATCTGGCGATCGCGCAGGCCGTGGCAATACTGGTAGCTGCACTTGATCCAGAAACCTTCTTGTAACATGAGCGGTATGTGGTCTAGCATTATCTTGTTGCAAAATACCATTTGGCAACGTCTGCATTAACGGTACTATCACTGGCTCTAAAATATTATTAATGTAACGCTGAGCACTTAATGTGCCTAGAATGAACACAAGAGGAGATCTTCCACCAACACGTACGGCGCCCCAAACCATGACTCCAGGTGTTAAGCCTGTGGGTCGCCTTTCACCAAGCTCTAAATTTCGATGTTCTCCTCGAAACCGCCGCACCTTCTGACGACCATCGTTTCGCCACAAACAAAAACGCGATTCGTCGCAGAAGACGATGTTATTTTATTGAAGGCCCCAGTCCCGCCGCTCTTGACACCATGCCAATCTAGCAGTCTTATGCTCTTGAGTTAACTGGGGTCGTCGGTACGGACGATACGAATGTAAGCCAAAAGACTTAATTCTCCTGTAGATTGTTGACATTGATAGGTGATGGCCAATAGCTCCTGTCCAGTTCACCTTGTTGACTGAAACCGATCTCTTGTGACCATCCGCCTAAGAAGTCGTTCTTCACGATCATTGGTGCTGCGTGGTGGTCTTCCACTGGGACGTGGTCGTTGAATACCTTCTTCAGACCAAGAAGACCAAATGCGGGCCACCGTGATGTGGTCTCGATTAAGTCTTCTGCCGATTTCTCGAAATGACAAACCTGCTTCTTTCATGCCGATAATTCTACCCCTGTCAAAAAAGTTTCGTCGTTGTCTTACTGGGGGCATTTTTTCAGAATAAATGTGTCAGTTAAACAACAAAAAATTGACACTAAGCGACTAGATTTCTTAAAGTGTATAAATAAAAATTGTTGATGATTGATGTTAACAGTGATGCAAAGTACATAATGACTTGTTATTTTTCATTGACACTTCCATGGTTTTCTATATGATACCGAAACATTATTTTGCCAAAATGTCAAAATCATAGCAATATTATTCCTAAGTGATGCATTTCATTTGAAACGTAGTGTATTTTAAATAAACCGAACCTGTTTTGCAAGACCAAATTTAAAAGAAAAACAAAGTCAAGCAGATTCAAACCCACACATCACTTGTTCGCAAAGTGGATATTCTCATCCACTGACCCTTCGAGGATTCACAACAACCATTAGCATAATCAACAGTTGCTACCTCATGTTAAAGTTACTATATGAGCAAAATTTTGAATATTGAAACTTACCTACAGTCAGCTCATGTAGACCTAACAGGTACATGATTACCCACATGATTTGTATGTGCCGCTCCAACTACTTTCAAATTCCTTATAACCTCATATTTTCCTTTTTCTTTTTGCAGGCCATTCAACTGTAGAATCATGACCTCGCTGAATATTTGTCATCTTGACATTTTTAAATTTATATTAACTTTTACTAAACGAATGCATGTTCACAGACGGCAACATATGAAATCTAAACATGTGACGTGATTTTGATGACAATGGTTATTTTTCTTAAAAGTAACTGGGACATTGGTTGTTTTTTGCAAAGTAGCCGGTATTTCAATCGCATTACTTAGCTGACTATGGCATTTCTTGCCACGATAATTTACGATGATATACCAACGTTGTTTTTACATAGAGTGGAATGAACAGCACCGTATTGACAAAAAATGACATTGGTTGTATTTGAAAAAACCCTTCAATTTATATAAGATTATTAGAAGGATGTGCCCATTCAGGATTTTGTTAAATTTGTGTTGGTGCAACACTTATAATGAAAAATCAGCTGCTAGTGATAGAGTTGGACCAGAACAATGCAAACTACGAAAGGATGCTGGTAACATTGTTTTCTTTGCTTAGTATATTAATGTGCCAGATTACAATAATCTTTGGTGTAATTTACAAGTTGTATTTAATGTCGCAGAAGAAATTCTGATGTCGTTGTAGTAGTTTTAATGTTTTTGATTTTCAGAAAACTATTGTTTTTTTGTTATAGTAAGAAGGTTAGTTGGATTTAATTGAATTTTGGTAAATCGGAATTTCGCATCTGCAGCAGATAATACATTTTTGGGTAGTGTTATATATATATATATATATATATATATATATATATATATATATATATATATATATATATATATATATGTTTCTGTTTAGATTTCCACAAGTATTCATGTTTAAATAAGACAATTTTTCTTTAAAACTTGTGTAAATAAACGTAAAAATTGATTCAACGTTTCGGGAACGTCCTTTGTTCCCTTTGTCAAGAATTTATTTGACAATTACAGAAATTGAAACCATTGCTTTAAATTCTGCAGATTTAAAACCTAAACGTTGGTTTCGTTATGTTGACGACACATTTGTAGTTTGGCCCCATGGAAAAGGAAACTTGAACCATTTTCTAGGACATATTAACAACATTCACGACAACATTAAATTTACTATGGAAGTTGAAGAAAATAATTCACTCCCTTTTTTGGACACCCTAATAACAAAACTTCCTAATGGTAAATTTACACACAAAGTTTATCGAAAACCAACACATACGAATAGATACTTGAACTCTCTCTCGCATCACCATCCTGGTCAATTCCGTAGCGTTATGAAATCCTTGATATACCGCTCTTACCACTTATCTGACCAAAATTCTAGAACGGAAGAGATGAAGACTATTAATAAAATACTAGTTCAAAATGGATACAAAGATCAAGAAATATTGAAAATTACCAACGAAATAAGAAGACCAAGAAATAATAGCTTGTCAAACAATGAACGAAAGATTCCTATTATTCTACCTTATATAAAGGGAATTACAGACAGAATAGCAAAGAAATTTCCCAAAAACGACTTCAGACCGGTATTCAAACCACATTCAACTTTGTCCCAACTTTTAAGAAACCCCAAAGACAAAGTTCCTAATGAAAGCCAAGGAGTGTATGAGATACCGTGCAACAACTGTCGAAGAACTTATATAGGGCAAACTAACAGAATATTATATGCGAGAGCCGATGAACACCAACTAGCAATTAAACAGCACAATCCTTCATCGTCTTTAGCTACACATCATTTAGATACAGGACACCAAATTAATACCAACAATATCCGTTTAATTGCACCTCTATATACCTTACAAGCAAGAATTATTAGAGAAGCAGTTGAAATTGAAAGAAGACCAAACGCCCTCAATAAACGAGATGACACTTCTAGAATGCCACAAATTTGGAAGAATATCATTAAACAAGTTGATTCTACATTTCAACCAACTCCAAATCTTCCAGCAATTTCAAACACTTATGCTGCAACTATTCCAGGCGTCCCCACTTCTGCACCTTCTACATCACATACTAGACCAACTACCCGAAGTCAAACACACTCGTCCAGATTAAAATTAAATTAGTTACCTTGTTTCATATTTTGTACTTGTTAAAAATAGTTACCTTATTTCAATTTCTGTAATTGTCAAATAAATTCTTGACAAAGGGAACAAAGGACGTTCCCGAAACGTTGAATCAATTTTTACGTTTATTTAAACAAGTTTTAAAGAAAATTGTCTTATTTAAATATATATATATATATATATATATATATATATATAGGTGATGCTTACGCAAGAAGAAGTAATTGATATTACTTCTCGTTGACTTTAGCGACAGCTGCTGAATAGTTAACGCAGCTTTATTCTTTTAGGCGTTAGGTTTTTTTTTTGTTTGTTTATGGCGAATTACTTTTGTTCACGCCCCGCTGCCAAGCGAATGTTTCTTGATTGAACTTGCCCTTTGTATTAATGTTTATGCTGTATTTTCAATGTAATATAGACATTTGTGGTGTAATTCTTTGGACATTTATTTACCTTCAGGAAATTAAAAGCACGTTGATTTTAGTTCGACAAACTTTAAAAGTAACCGAAATTAAATCTCTGAACATTCAAAAATGTAAAGTAAGTTTTTTATGATTTTTTTTGGTGAATTTTAAGTGACGTTTATTAATGTATAGGAGCTTTTAAATACACGATCGCGTTTTGTTTATTTTTGTTGTGACAAATATTCATTTTAAATTGAATAATTAATGACCGTGTTGACCAGTTATTTCTTTCGTTCATTGAGCAACTAATTTTACGTTGATGTTTACACCGAATAGGTATAATGAATTTTCAGCGCACTAGTAATTGTACGATTATGGTTGTTTTTAATCGTAACAAAACGTAGCCGATTTTTGATAAAGGTATGCTGAGCCGTGTTAGAGGCCCCTGAGTGGGATCCCGGCTTATTGCTATAATTATTTGAGCAGGGCAATCAATGTCTTTTGAAGGATGTCTTCTTTTTCTACTACTGGGTTATACAATAAGTACTTGTTTTGTATTAAAGTGGCAGTGATAATACCTTTTAAATATATTCTTTTTTGCTTTTTCAATTGAGTTTTCAACAGTGTTTCATGGTTTACGTCGTTTTAGATATCAGTTGATATTCTGACATCCACAGTTGCAAGAAAAGAGGAGTGACACTGTTATGGTTTGTTAAAATTTTTGGCACAAAAAATTTGCGATTTAAATGCTGTACTTTTTGCCTGTACTTAGGGGTACAAACGGTGTTAGAATTTGAATCGCGAAAATTTCAGAATAAATCAATCTATAAAAAATGATAACATTTTGTTCCATAGATTTTTTTGTAACGTACATGGTTTTTGGGATATAGGGGAATAAAGGAAAAATAGCTCTTCAAGTTTTCACGGTATAATCTTTAACGCCCTGTATCTCAAACACCATGCGCCTTACGAAAAAACCGCAAACTAAATCATACTTTCACATTACTGTTAATGTACAACTTATAATATGTAATTCGGTGAAATTATGTTATATTGAAATACACTGAAAATGCATTTCTGGGGTCAAAATCTCGGAAAGCCTATTTGCGCGAAGCAAGCAGTAAAATTGGTTTCATTGGTCGCAAAAACATAAAAAACCACATATAACGTTATATTATAAAATTTGACCCCTACATTTGTCCTCCAACCCTTTCCTTTAAATTAAAATGTGCAGTTGGTTGTAAAATAAAAATCTTGAAAACCAAAAACTCAACCCCCACCTCCATTTTATTATGGATAGTTACCCGTGTAGCAATTCAGAAGTCAATACAGACAAAGCGAGTGACATGCGGAGAAACACAATTTCTTTTCGCCAAAATTATTTAGTTTTCTACGCGTTTTGGGACATTTTAAGTCAATTAAGCGAACAAAACCTTTGTAAATTTTTTACCGATCCTATATTTCCATCACTTCGCAATGTGAAAGTAAAATGTTGTAGATTGAAAAGTTATTATTTTTCATAGATCTACCTAGTTTGGATTTTGACGGATTTAAAACTGACACCTACACTTATTCAAATTTTGTCGAAGTACTCATGTAGCATTAGTTTGAATTTATCATAATAATAGTAATCCTAACAATTATTTTGAAGTTATACGGGGAAAACAAAATAAAGTGAAATCGTTGTTTACATCACAACTTTAAACTAAAACTTTAGGATCACTCAATTTCCTGTTTTTTTTTTAATTTATTCTGAACGTATGTTTTGAAATTCCTTTGTGACTATAGCAATCAGGGAATTCAGTGAAACTATACAATATATATATATATATATATATATATATATATATATATATATATATATATATATATATATATATATGTTCAATTTAAAACTTACAATAGGCTATATCTCATGAATAAATGATATCAAAAATTCTTAAACCGTTTCTAGGGTAAAGGAACCAAACGACATAGAAGACAACTCAGCCCAATCAACCCCCTACGCCCCACCTACCCCAACTAAAAAAAATTAAATAGCGAACCCCTACTTGTAATACATCATTGGACAGTCTGTAAAAAATGCAATCCAGTGGTATAAATAAAAATTCTACAGGGTGTATTATATTTATTTCAGTCATTTTTATAAATGAACACAAATCTCTTTTCAGAAATAACACTATAATATTTTATTTCAAAAAAGTACATCAATATTCACTAAAAGGTTTTGTTGAACTACAAATTTGGTAAAAATATTAATTAATGAAGTAAATGTTCAAAGCGGGTTCCATTGTTTTGTAAACAATAATACAGCCTGTTTTCAAATTCTTCACGCACTTTGGTAAATGTTGTTCTGGTAATAGCCCGACATGCTTGAGTAATTCTTTCCCGCGGTAGCGGAAAATCTGGTGACCTCGGTGGCCATTCGAGTATAATTTTTATTTATTCCACTTGATAGCATTTTTACAGGGTTTCCAATGATGTATTACAAGTAGGGGTTCGCTATTTAAATTTTTAGTTAGGTAGTGGGCGTAGTTGATTTGGGTGAGTTGTATGTCATTTTGGTTCCCCCTTTCTACCCTAGAAACGGTTTAGAGAATTTTTTGATATCATCATTTATTCATGAGATATACTCTATTGTAAGTTTTTAAATTGACGCACTGTATATATATATATATATATATATATATATATATATATACAATGTGTCCCAAATTCGCTTCTCTATAAAGGGATCTCGGCTTCTGTTATACTTATGGCAAAGGTTAAATGGGGAAAGTTTTAGAGGAAGCTTAGAGCATTCGATATCCGGTTGCAGATTTACGATCGGTCAATTGGTTTTGAAAATATCGGCGAAAAACCGAAAATGGTGGATTTCGTTTTTCGCCAGTAAATCCGAAGTGGTTATTTTGACAGCTGTCGCAATGTGAGATTATTGGGACACTTTTTTAAGACGAATAAGATGGCGTTTATGACATGTCACAATCGTCTTTTGTTATCCTACAATCTGCCTCAACTTTCATTTTTCTTATTGCCGCCATATTGGATTTTTCGATTTTTTTAAAGAGCGCAATCTTTCCAGTTTAGTGATGTCTCACAACTGCATAAAAGATTAGAGTTTCATCGAAATATCACACTTTCTAAAGTGAGGTCTTATTTATTATTAGTAGGCCATGATTTATTTGTCGCAAAATAACATTAATAAATAATGTATAAAATTCTTTGAAATTTCAATAAAACATGAAATTAAATAACGACCTCTCAACAAGACAGATGTTTTGGGACAAATTCCCAGCTATGAGCGTGTTAAAAATAAAGCCAGAAAAATCGTCATTAATTTAATTAATACTAGAACCTTTGAACAACCTACAATAAAATTACAATTACAATTAATTTACAGATTTGCAAAATGACGTCCATTTACATCGAGAAATTTTTGACAATTGGTACAACCCTAGCAAGTGTATTTCCGTTAACACTATTTCTAAATGTATCCAAAACTCTCTGTCTCAGGATTTCTATGGTCGCAGGAGGATCTATCTCGTAGACCTCATTTGAGAGTAGCTCGTAAAGCCGGCACAACCTGGTTTCGCAAAAGCTCTAGGTACTTCTGTCCGTTTATGTTATAGTCAAACAAAAATGGTCCTATAAGTCGATTTCCTGCAATGATTAATAATTTATAATACATAGGTGCCCAATTAAAATAGGTAAGTTAGATTAAATTACCAATAATACCACACCATACGTTACTTCCAAATCTGGTCTGTAGACGTCTCTCTGCCACTTCGTGAGGGTTTTCTACAGCCTAACGATGAATGCTGTGCTTATTAAAAACTTCACAATTCGTAAACCTACTCTCATCAGACTACAAGACATGATTAACAAAATCGGGATTTTCATTACACATTCTAGTATACCACTCGCAGAAGCGCATTCGTCTTGGAAAATCAGTTTCCTTAAGTCCTTGAACTATTGTGGGTTTGTATGGATAGTAGTTATTCTTTTTTAACACTCTTTGTACCGTTGATTTTGACACACGAATTTCCCGTTCTACCGTTCTTACCGATGCACTGGGGTTTTCGTTGACAGCTTGTAAAATGTTTCTGTCACGATTTTCATTATCAATATTGTATCCGCTTTTAGGTTGTTCGAAGGCCCCATAGTTAATTAAATTAATTACAATTTTTCTGAAGTGGGTTTTATGAGGCTGCCGTCGTTCGGGGTACATCTCCAAATACCTCGCTTAGGTAATATCGGCGTTTCTGTTTGACTGCAAGTAAAGCGCTAACATGTCAAACTTTTCTTCATTTGAATAGGGAATACCGGCCATTTTCAACAGGCTTTTACAATTTGTGTGTCACGTTTATGATTTTAATGACAGAAAAGCGTACTACTTATGAAAACACTACTTTGAATTATTTAACGTCAAAATCAGAGCCACCTTATATGGAAAAAATGAAACCCAATTTTACTGACAAATAAATCATGTCCTACTAATAATAATAAATAAGACCTAACTTTAGAAAGTGTGATATTTCGATAAAACTCTAATCTTTTATGCACTTGTGAGACATCACTAAACTGGAAATATTGCGCTCTTTCCAAAAATCGAAAAATCCAATATGGCGGCCATAAGAAAAATGAAAGTTGAGACAGATTGTGGGATAACAAAAGACGATTGTGACATGTTATACACGCCATCTTATTCGTCTTAAAAAATTGTCCGAATAATCTCACATTGTGACAGCTGTCAAATTAACCATTTCGGATTTACTGGCGAAAAACGAAATCCGCCATTTTCGGTTTTTCGCCGATATTTTCAAAACCAATTGACCGATCGTAAACCTGAAACCGGATATCGAATGCTCTAAGCTTCCTCTAAAACTTTCCCCATTTAACCTTTGCCGTAAGTATAACAGGAGCCGAGATCCCTTTATAGAGAAGCGAATTTGGGACACATTGTATATATATATATATATATATATATATATATATATATATATATATATATATATATTGATAGTTTCACTGTTTGTATTTCAAAACTCACCAGTGTCGGTGTCGTATAATTAGATTGTGGTGCCTAATTTGCGATAACAGCCCAATATTTTGACATCGCAAGTGGCGTCTAGAACCCGACGTTTGGGCATGAGCCGATTCGCGATCACGTGTGGCATATCGAAAAATGCAAACCGGACTGCATTGTAGGAAGGGTCTTAAAAATTGTATAGTTTTATTTGCAAAAATAGAACTTTTTCAAAAAATTTAGAAACTATGGGTAATCATGTAATAACTTTGGCGAGGAAACTTTTGACAAGGGGCAAACAAGTGATATTTTCCATTTGTTAACGCAACAGTGAATTAGTAAGCATTGATATGTAGTGACTTTATGAAACCATATGCAACGATCTACTAAAGTAAATGAACATGATTCAGTGATATTTGAATGCGTGCAACCATTGTAATACTGTAGCAGATCTGTATTTGCATTATGTTTAACGTTATTACAAAATACGACATATTTCTTAAATTTACTAACGTTAGTTAAATGGATATGCAAACTGATGTTTGCGAGTTTATATCAAAGCTTCATAGAAGAAAGCTTTAGAACACAAATTATTATTTGTATGATTTTCAATCATAAAAAAATCGATACATGCTTGTGTTTGCTCAAATATGGCAAGATTTCTTAATGTTTTGTAATAAATCAATTGAGTCCCATTTTTAGAACATAAAAGCATCTGTGGGCCTTTTGTGTGTTTGTGTGTGTGTCTGTGTCTGTGTCTGTATCTGGGTCTGTGTCTGCGTCTGCGTCTGCGTCTGCGTCTGCGTCTGCGTCTGCGTCTGCGTCTGCGTCTGCGTCTGCGTCCTGTGGGCCTTTTGTGTGTTTGTGTGTGTGTCTGTGTCTGTGTCTGTATCTGGGTCTGTGTCTGCGTCTGCGTCTGCGTCTGCGTCTGCGTCTGCGTCTGCGTCTGCGTCTGCGTCTGCGTCTGCGTCTGCGTCTGCGTCTGCGTCTGCGTCTGCGTCTGCGTCTGCGTCTGCGTCTGCGTCTGCGTCTGCGTCTGCGTGTGCGTGTGCGTGTGCGTGTGCGTGTGCGTGTGCGTGTGCGTGTGCGTGCGCGTGCGTGTGCGTGTGCGAGTACGTGTGCGTGTGAGTGTGCGTGTGCGTGTGCGAGCGCGCGCGCCCGTGTTGTGTGTGTGTGTTGATGTAAGTTAGTACCCACGATAACTCCAGAACGAAAATCCCTATGTATTTAAAATTTTGTATTTAAGACTGTTTTCAGTTCACTTGGAACTGATTAGACTTTAGGACAAATCCAGCCGCGGTGAGGGGGTTTATTAGGGACATTTTTTAATTTTTATCAACTATTTCTATAGCAGCTGTATATTTCAAAGGTATAAAAATACCTAGGTATAGACCTTAAACATATCCATTAATTATATTCTATGCAAATTTATGATACGATTCGTAATTTAGCGGCAATAAAATTCCTAAAGTAGAATTTATGCGTTTTTTTCTATATCTCAATAACTATTAACTTTATAAAAAAAAGTGAAGACATGTGTTTTAAAGAAAATTTAATATTACATAACTTTTCTTTATAAACTCTCTTAATATCACGCAAGAAAAATTAATTATATGTGAATGAAAATGGTTTTTGTTGATATTTTATAAAAGTGGGCGGCTTTGGAATTTTTTTTAACTTAATATATTTTAAACGTCATTCTGACAGATTTTTTTTTGTTTTAACAATGTTGCCTGTTTTTGTTATGAACATATAGAAAGGAGGTTGCATAGTTACCCTAAAAAAATTATAATTAAAGTTATTTCATTTCTTTTAATTTAAGTTAGCATCCAAATGTCTATTAACTTCTGTCTGTCATAAAGTCTGTTTGACATAGGATATTGTTTTTGTTTTCACAGTGTTGCCTATTTTCGGAATTGCCTTATTATAAAAGAACTTGCAAAATTATCCTAAAAAAATGTTATTAAATTTATTTTATTGCTTTTAATTCCCATTTTGTAGGTTAGAAGGTCGGGGAGTGTTCCACACCACATATTTATTAATATGCCGCGTTCGGTAGAAATACCAGTTAGCGTTGAGAAATTCGTTGGTAAACTGATTGCGATATATTAAGGAAATAGGTCTATAATTTGAGCAGAAGTACGTCGTGGTCAGAACTGGAGTGGTTTGATTTGATTAAATTGGTGTGTGAAGTAAGTAGATGGTTTACTAATGTAGTACTACTTGCAGCTAGTCAGGTAGGCTGATGAATAATCAGGACAACGTTAAAACTATTTAACATGTCCAAGTAGAGTTGTACCTCTGGCTTGGTTACATTCAATAAGACTTAATTAAAATTCCCATTATAAAATATAGGAATCATACAACAACAGAAGCTGTAAATAGTGTGATGTAAGGTCCATAATAAAGGTAATATATAAACGAATACTTGGTGTACGATGAATTACGACAATTATAAATGATATAGTGTATAATTATAATTTGTTCAAAGTTTGCTATTGTTGCGCAAATAAGTCTCTAACTTAAGCTTATGGTCATAATGAAGTGCACCTCCTCCTCCTCCTCTAACGAGGCGAACAATATTGCAATCTGGCGAAAGTGTTTTATTACAGCAAGACACAAAACAGCACTTTGCCTTTTGTTGCATGATACGGTTACGCATATAATATTTTCCCATAATAAAGAATTAAGTAA
Organism: Vesta saturnalis; assembly: GCA_036346205.1. Lineage (NCBI taxonomy): Eukaryota > Metazoa > Arthropoda > Insecta > Coleoptera > Lampyridae > Vesta > Vesta saturnalis. Next base: position 99,117 of record JARFJB010002022.1, on the reverse strand, counting down.
AAATTAACAATTAATCAAGTAATAGCACATAAGGAAAAATAAGTACATGATCATAAACCTTGAAAGATTTCATTGTAAACTGGGCTTTATACAATCTTTACAAGAAGAGTTGGAATTACTTTAAGACAAGTTTTTGTTTCGTAAATTCATGCTAACAAGTTTTATTAAAATTAGTCAAATAATAATGTTTATTACATGAAAATATAAAGATTAAAGCTCAACATTAGTAAACCAAAATTATCTATTATTTGATAGGAATTATAGACATAAATAGTGCTGGCGATCCTGGTAGTACTCAATCTAAGAAAAGGTTACGACATGGTGATCAGGGTGTAAATGCATTAGATACTGCATGCAAACCACTCAAAGATTTATAGCGTTGACAAGCAGACCGTGTTTTTGAAGGCAAAGCATGGGATCGTTTAAAAGCAGCTGATGCAAGGTTAGAAAATCGAACAGCCGCTGTAAAGGTATTACGACAGTTTCAGTAATCCCCGACGACCAATCGAAGTAATTTCAGTGCTGTAGTAATAAATCGAGTCATGGTTTCTATGTTCCAATTGAACTTGCTTCCGGGAAAAAGTGCGTAATTGGAGTAGTGAGATTTTACGGTTGTAACAACATTAGAAACATTCATACAGGAAACGATAAAAATTTTTATTATAGGAAGGTTCTAAATAGCGAGTACTTAGATGCAATCAACATTCCACACAATGCTATGAGCTAGAAGAACTGAGAGACGATGTAAAACATTACATATCGACGCCCCGCATTGCTTCAAGAGCGAATAATGATACGCTGTGCGAAGTTAGCTGTGAATTTGATACAGATTACACTCGAAAGGGTTATATTGGAAGTACTCTCGTTTTTTAATCTAACGTATTGAACGTATTTCAGATATACAAATAAAAAACTCACAAACATACACATTGAGTTAAATTTCAGCACAAGATATTATTGTAACGAAAAATCCGAAGTTTTGTAGAGCTTATGTCATTTTGCCTGGCGAAACAAGCAGGCGACTTTTCACCGATAGCTCCGCCCTTGAGTGCTACTATTTTCAGTGGCGTACGCAAAAGCAATACAATTTTTATTTAAATTGCCAATTATTTGAAAATGTACTGCTCCTGTCAGTAGCCAGTACAACGTAGACTTCTTTCCTGTCCACTGTAGTTCATTTCCCAATGTTTGTTGGAGATTATCAATTATAGGTCGCCGCTTTCGGTATTGTGAAAGTTGTAGACAACATTCCGTATATATTTGATTTCATCATCAGGTACTGTCGAAATCATGCCGATTTGATTTCCCCCGTGTTTGGTAAGCTGAATGCTGGATTTCCATTATTATCAGCAGCTGTTACTTTCATAATCTGTTCAATCGTTCTTACTGATACTCTAGAACAATCACGTTGTTTAATTTCTTGTTAGAACTCATTTGAGAAAGGTGTTGCAAGATAATTAAAATTATTGTACACTACTTCGCGTGCTTGTCAGTGCACTGCCTAATGCTGACATTTTCACAATATGTGAAAATCACTGTCAAAAATGTCAACAGTAACTGAAAACTGACGGTAATTATTCGATTTTATATACTATATTCACGTGCTTTAGTGCCTTTGTTAATAACTTGTAGAGATCAATATGTAAACAAATTTGTTAATATTCTATACTTTTGTAAGTCCTACGCAATCAACCTATTCGCCAGGAGCTCCACGAAGTGGATGTTTATGATCGATTTCGAGAGAAGTCAAGCATTTACCGTACGACTAAAGCTGAAAAAATACAGGTTTCAGAATTAACCAAAGCTCACTTCCGTCTTTACATAATACTGTAGATCAGAAATGTTATTTATTTATTGGTGTTTATCGGTTTAAAAACACGCAAACATGACGGATTCTGAACGTCTTTCAGAACGCACATTTTGATGAAATTATATTCAAGTTAGATATCTACTATACGGTTCTTTTCAATACGGACCTCTGATGAAATCAGACTACCCAACCAAACCCTGGAAATTATGCACTATTTTACCTACAGGGTGCGACGGTATTTCTGTGTTGAATTTACTCCATTACTGTCACTGAGGAAGTAAGACCGCTGACCGCCCTCGCCTCTATAAGCTTTGCCACCTAGTTCTATGTTATTCTAAATATTTATTGGCTTATCTACTCCATCTTTATGATGTGAGTGATAGTTACCTATAATATAACACTACACCACTTTTTGTTAGCGTTTCCAGGTATTTTAACCGATAATGCTTTGTTGTGGATAATGCTTTGTTATGGTACCGTAATAACCGTTCACAGCAGCTAGTAGAAATATTATACATCTGAAACTCTGGTGTACCGCCGTCGCAAATTAGATGGAGATAAACAAGTCTTTTGAATATGTAACAATTTATTACTGCCGTATAGATTGGCTATAAAGCAAACCAAATTTCGATCGTTAAATGAACTAATTAAATATCCCAAGGATTACGAAGAGCTACAAATAGAGTTTGATCCGCTTGGTAGTTTTAACATACCGAAAAATAAAAAATACGAGCAAATTAATGACTAAAATCCGTGTAGTCAGTTCAATCAAAATAACCCATTTAAAATTATACTATATGTACTTAGAATACACAAATATACGTTTGGGAAAGCCGAGTTCGTTCAGTGATCCTGATGTAAATATTGCAATAAAAAATATTCAATAGAATATTAATGCAAATAATGCGAATTCATTTAAAGTAAACTCGCCGGTTATTTTAATGATTATTTTTTGACGTTTATAAAAACCAATAAACAGTATCAATTTTTAAAAATTATTATTAATTTTATTAAATACATAAATAAAAAGTTTACCTCGAGTAGGATTCGAACCTACGACCTGTACTTTGCTAGAGTACCGCGCTAACCAACTGCGTCACCAAGGTTCAAGATCACGTGGATACGTTGATGCCAATCACAACGTTATTATACTGAGAATTTTCTCTTGTGTTATTTTCGCGAAAATAATATGGCGTATGCCATTTCAGAATTTAAATATTTTTAATTGTCATTTAATGTCAACCAACACTCGTAAAAATGAGTTCCAAAAGGTTTAGTTCCACATCAGAAACAGAAATAAATGAAGGGATTGAGAAAAATATGTCGAAAAATACGAAAATAAGCAATACTTCAGTTTGGAAACAATTTGAAACATTCTATTGTGAAAAAGGTTATACGCTTGAAGAAAGTACTTCTGTTGTAAAATTAGCTTGCATTTTGAAAGATTGGGCATACAACGTGAAGCGATGTAATGGAACCGATTATAAGGAAAGTGTTATTAAAACTATGTGGAACAAAACAGCAAAATTGTTACAACAATTTTATTTTTATGAGTTTAACAGATAATTTGACCCTTTTAACGACAGAATTTAAATCTGCTCAGGATGCACGGAATACGAAACGAAAAATTTTACAAACAAGACCTGAAAAACAGAAGCAAAGTGTAATAACGTTAACTATGGAACAAATAATTAATATAATAAATTGTTTTGATGAAGAAACGCCATCAGGATTACAAAAAAAAAAAATTACCGTATTGCATCATATGAATTGGCATTGCGTGGAGTAGAAGGATGCCAATGTTTAGTTCATTATTTTAAAGAGGAATCCAATAATGCAGGAGTATTGACGGGAAGATTTGAATATAATCCCATTTTCTCAAAAACTACACAAGGTGGAGCATAAAAATGTGCAAGTAGTAAATGGTTAATACCAAACCAAAACTCTAATATCTGCCCTGTTAGGTTGCTCAAGAAATTATTGAGTAAGCGCAATCAAAATATTTCGACTGATAGACTGTTTTTGACAGTAAATAAGAGTTGAGACAAACCATATTCTTCTGGCTGGTATAAAAATATGCCACTTGGAATCAACATCATGTCGAAATGGATGGAAGAATCGGCAGAGATGATTGGCTTAGATACTAAATTAAATAAAATTACAAACCATTCTGCAAGATCAACCGCAATTTCTCATCTTGCTAAAGCAGGGGTTAATGAAGAAGAAATTATAAAAATTACGGGACACAGTTCCTCTAGCTCATTGAAACCTTACTTGTAATTGGATCATGAACATCATTCCAATTTAATTAGCAACCTTAGAGAACCAGGCTATTTTACAAATGTTAATACAACAGAAGAAAACAAAATCGTTAATGCTCAAAATATTTACAATAATTGTGTTTTTAATGTAGAAAATTTTAATTCGAATTAACGTTATTCATTCATTCAATTTATTATCGATGTTACTTTAGGTTATAACCATTATTTAGTATAGTATTATATAATTCAATAAATACGATAAATACTTCTTTTAGAAATCGATCAAAATGCATTTATGTCAATCACAAGATTCATTAAACGTTAAAAAATAATCTGTCGAATATCACTCGAGAGTTCAATAAATTTGAAAATAATTCTCCAAGATATTTCTCAAACTTATTGTCAATAGGTAACAGCCACTCGAATCCTACGGGCTTTCGTGGCTATTGACAGACAAGTTATCGAAATATCTGTCAAATTATTTTCAATTTATTTTCACTCTCTTGTGATATTACATGTTAGAGGTATGCATGGTAAAGAATTTGAAATTTCGAATGTAATGTATGAAAGACACCTTGATATTCTGTGTGTATCGGAGACAAAGCGCAAAGGAAAGGATGCTGTGGAGATGGAAGATGGCAGCCTGGCGCTATGGTCAGGAGTTGAGACGGAAGTGCATGGCGCAAAAGGAGTTGGGGTGATCATAAGTGAACGGGCGAAAAGATGTGTTAAACAGTACGAATTGGCCTCTCCCCGGGTAATATGGGTTAGAATGAAAGTGGAGTTTCGAAGAATTTTTCTTATTGCATGCTATGCACCGGTGAATGGAGAAAGAGACCAGGAGCGTGAGAACTTCTGGAATGAAGTGGAGAACGTGTTGAACCTATGTAAGCCAAACGAAAGAGTGATTATATTAGGGGATATGAACGGATGGGTGGGTGTACAGAGAGAACGTAGTGAACGCGTTCTAGGAAAGTTCGGAGACCAAAGAATCAATGAGAATGTTTGTATCCAATACGTGGTTTAAACATAAAAATGTGAATATGTATACATGGCAAAGAGGTGAATCTAAAAGTATGATAGACTTGATAGTGTATGATGAACGGCTTACAAACCTGGTGAAAGACACAAAAGTAATGCGCGGAGCGGAGTGTGGATCGGACCACTTTTTGGTTGTATCGAGAGTGTGTCTAGGGAAAAAGTGGGTGTGGAGAAGGAAAGCAAACGTAGTGCGAACGTCCAGAATTAGGGTTGACAAACTAGTGGATAATGGTGCGAGAATGAAATACGCAGATGCTGTCAATAAAGAGTTGAATGTGAATGAAGTAGTGTGGAACGAACAAATAAAAGACACTGACGTTGAAAGTGCATGGATAAGCTTGAAAAACTCTGTTGTCAATTGTGCCGTGCGAATATGTGGAAGAGTGATTGTAGGTAGACAGAAAATATGTGCTTGGTGGAATGAGTCGGTAAAAAAGGCAGTAAGTAAGAAAAAGATGCGTACATGGCAATGATTGCTGCAAAAAATGAGACTGAGAAGAAACGATTGTATGAGGTGTACAGATTAAGAAACAAAGAAGCGAAGGAGGCAGTGAGAATAAGTAAAGAGGAAGTGATGGCTGTGGAAGGAGAGAAAATGCAGAATGATTTTGAGGGAAACAAAAAACTCTTCTGGAAATGGGTCAAAAATACAAAACGTGGCCCAAAACAGAACGCTGCAGGAGTGATGAATGATAGAAACGAAATAGTATGGGACGAATTTGAAGTGAGGAAACGCTGGCAAGATTATTTCGGAAAGCTGTACAGTAGTGAGGAACGTAAGACTGAAGGGTTAAATAAGGAGAATATAGAAGAAATGATGAATGAAACTGAGAAGGATATTGTATTGGAATAATTGAGGTAGAGAAAACGGTAGGAAGGTTGAAAAACGACAAGGGAGCAGGCGTAGATGAAATCACTGGTGAAATGCTCAAGTATGGTGGAACAAAGCTTATACGAAGATTGCGTGAATTATTCAATGTATGCCTTATGTGTGGAAAAGTGCCGAGTGATTGAAAAAGCGCGATCATTGTACCATTATATAAAGGTAAGGGGAACAAGAGTGATTGTAATAACTACAGAGGAATAAGCTTGCTCAGCGTACCTGGTAAAGTATTTGGAAGAATACTGATTGATAGAGTACGAGGAACTACACAATCTAAGATGAGGGATGTGCAAGGTGGCTTCATGCCAGGGAGAGGATGTGTCGATCAGATGGTTGCTCTCCAGCAGGTGATCGAAAAGTGTTTAAAGGTAAAAAGGAAGTTGTACTGTGCGTTTGTAGATCTGGAGAAAGCATATGACAGAATGAATAGAGAGAAGCTGTGGGAAATATTAAATGAATATGGCGTAAATAAAGGTCTAATAAATGGAATAAGGGCAGTATACAACGGTAGTCGGGCATGTGTTAGGGTGAGAGGAGGTGTGAGTGAATAATTTAATATTGAGCAACGAGTGCGACAAGGCTGTGTGATGTCACCGTGGTTGTTCAATGTATACATGGATAAATGTCTTAGACAAGCATGTAACGATACAAATGGTGTAATGGTTGGTGACGTAAATGTACGACTCCTGGTGTATGCAGATGACACAGTCTTATTAAGTGACAGTGCGGATGAGCTGAAAACCGCTCTGAGGAAGTTTGATACAGTCTGTGAGAGCATGGACCTAAAGGTAAACGCGAACAAAACTAAGATTGTGGTGTTCAATCGGGAAGGTGGAAAGGAGAGTAGAGTATTTACTCTGCAAGATGAAATCGTGGAGCAAGTGGACGAGCTGGTATATCTCGGTAGAATGTTTACTGCAGATGGTACAATTGAGAGCGAGATTGGACGAAGGGTCAATGCTGGAAGGAAAGTGATTGGAAGTATGTGGACGATAATGAGAAATGAAAGCATGAGCCTAGCTGCGAAACGAGCAATCTATAATGGCGTATTCGTCCCATCAGTACTGTATGGAAGTGAGACATGGGTATGTCAAAAAAAGCACGAAAGAAAAATAAATGCTGTGGGTATGAGATTTCTGAGAAACGCATGTGGTAAAACGAGAAGGGACAAGATAAAAAATGAATGCATAATGAGGGAGTGTGGTGAGGAAAAGACGATGATGGATATATATAAAAGTTGTACATTACGTTGGTTTGGTCACATTGAGAGAATGAATAACACAAGATTAACGAAACAAATATATGTGGGTGAGGTTAGGGGAAAGGCCGGGCCTGGTAGGCCGCGTAAAACTTGGCTGAATGTAGTAGAATCTATGATAAAGGAAAGAAAGATAAGGAGTTCTAAAAACAAAAGGGCATGTCAGAGACTATGTATGAATCTTGCGGAAGCTAGGGAGGTATGCGGAGATAGGAAAGCATGGCGAAAGATTGTGAATGAAAAATAAATAAGCGGCAGGGATTGTTTTGCCTACCCCGCAAGGGAATGGCATGAAGGTTAAGGAAGGATATTACGTATGAAAATTTTAATACAAACCATTCGAATAATTAAATAACAAAACGCAAAATACAGATAATTTCCCCATTAATCACACAATTATAATAATTTAAATAATGAATCACAAATTCATACGCGTAATTTCCCCCATAAGAAATTTTAATTTAGCAAATTTTGTAAACACGTTCCCACGCCGTTTAATTATAATTACTCGTACTATTAAGGTCAAAATCTTATTACGAGCCATACAAAATATACTTAATAATAATACACCGTTTTACATTAATGCTAATGAAAAGCGACAATTTCAATTAAACATCTAATAATCCGTTTTGCAGTGACAATACGCACTGTAACACCGCAGAAATAGAAATGAAAGTAATGCATTTAATGAAACCATAATGATTATGCAAAATTTTAGTATGGCAAAAGTTCACAGTGTTGATGACATGTTTAATGAAATTTAGTAATTTTAAAGAAAATTGTCAAAAATTAAATTTACAGAATACAAATTATATGCGTGAGAATACACAGTACGACATTTGTTAACCGGGTTCATCTAGCTACCGAATTACAGTGACTGTAGCGCTGACAAGCAAGGCCCATCGCCAGACAAATATTTATACATATCCAAATAAACAAAAGTAAATGAACGAAACACCAAACACACTATATTTTGTAAATAATAAGCACTTTCAAAAAATCATTGATACTGATAATAAAGTTCCAAAAACAGTAGCACCGTCAAATACAGTTAGCTCGGATAGTCTCCCTAATCAAAATAGTCCCTAAATGAAATTATCTCCAAATAATTTCGTTCATGTTAATGAAAAACAAAAAATGCTAGAGATGTAAAAAAGTTAGACTACCGTTTTCAATGCCGAAACAGATTTATTTTATGCTGATTCCGTTTTGCAAAATTAGGCAATATATCTAGGTACTACCCTTGTGCAAATTGAAAAAAAAAGTTTCAATAAAAAGGAGTGAAAGTTGAAAAAGCTAAAAATTATTTACAAATATTAGAACTCAAAAATGTTATAGCATTAGTTGACACTATTATGTTATCCCAAGAAGCACAACTACCAACATTTGTAATGATTATCGGAATAAATAATCAATTCGTATAAATTAGACAATGTTTGTGTACCGAATTTGAAATTTTAGATACTTTGACATTTAGCTCAGCATGTTCCAACTTTCCGATATGAAGTCTTATTAGAGATGGAAATTTTATACACATTTAATTTTCATCTTAATATGAAATCAGAAACTTATTTTTAGAAAATCACAGTGTACCAAAAGTGGAACGTGAAACTGTGTCAGATTTCTATATTCAGTGCTCAGTCTTAATTCGTTACAGGTAAATTATTCGAAATCAATTGGTCGAAATCAATTGTTCGAAAATCAATTGTTCAAATGAGCAATTATTCGAAAATCAATTGTTCGAAACTCAATTGTTCGAAAGCAATTGTTCGAAATCAAATATCTGGAATATAATAGATTTATTTAAATTTAAGAGGACACCGAATTTCAATTAATCATTCTTTTTGTTATTATTACAAAAAACCTCCACAAGATCTCATAACGTTGTGGTTGGGTAAATTTTAGTATAAATGTAAGATAGGAATAGTTAAAAGTTATGTTAAATTTAAAAGGATACTTTAGCTATTATATTTAGTAACCGATACAATTAAAAAAATTACATTGTTTCACTTAACTCTTGACTTACATTTCTTTGAATGAAAATATTCACATTTCCAATATATTTTAGTGTCGATTTGTTTATCTTTGACAAACAAAAACCATTGAGCAAAAGCTCGGGATTTCCCTTTTCGCTGGAAATAAATTCCATTTTAATAAAAAATTGCAAAGTAAAGGTGTGTACGTCGTCGAAATAATTAGACTACTGAAAAATTGCATTCGTTTCTTGTATTTATATTCAAATCCAACAAACGACAAAATAATGAGATGTTGATAAATCTCCCTTTTAAACTTTCTAAATATAATAACAATAAAGATAAACGAATGCAAGTAGTTCCAATTCTAAAGAAGGGCGACGAAAGTATGATAGAGAATTACAGGGGTATAACTATCGTTTCTGTGTTTTCAAAGATATTTGAAAAAATCTTTTATGTCAGAATTTCAAAGTTTATCAATGAGCGTAACATACTATCTCCTACACAATTTGGATTTCGTAAAGGCTACAGTACAGTTGACGCTATTTTAAACGTACTAAGACACATTTTCGAACAATTAGACTCCAAGAATAAGGTCTTTGGGATATTCTACGATTTAACACGCGCTTTTGAAACTATCAACCACAATGCGCTCCTATACAAGTTGGACAAATACGGAATACGAGGTAATGCATCCGAATGGTTGAAATCGTACTTATGCAATAGACAACAGACAGTTAAATTTAAGATAGACAACGTTACTTCACATTCAACTGAGAGAGTCGTAACAGTAGGAGTACCACAGGGTAGTACACTGGGTCCTTTGCTTTTCATTATGTTTATAAATGACTTGTCTGTTTTTGAAACATGCCTATTAACTCTATTTGCAGATGACACGTCAAGTGTTAACACAGGTAAAAATGTAATAGAACTCATTGAAAACACAAATAGTAGTATTATTAGTTTCATAACGTATTGTAAAAATAACGGCCTGATTGTAAACCCTAACAAAACTCAATCCATAATATTTTCAAAAAATTCTGTGGATTACAGTTTAAGGGTAAAAATTGAGGGTAGACCCATTAATCAAAATAATAGTTTAAAATTTTTGGGGATCCATATCGACTACAATTTAAGTTGGAGCACCCACGTGGATAAAATCTTAAAGAAACTGTCAACCTTTAACTTTGTTTTAAGACAATTGCGCGATGTTGTTACAGAACCATGCTTGTTCTCATATTATTTTGCCTATATACACTCCACTCTTAATTATTGCATTCTTTGTTGGGGTAATAATAAAAGAATTAATGAGATATTGGTCATGCAAAAAAGAATAATTCGAACCATTTACAATAAACCGGTACGATATTCCTGTAGAGATCTTTTTAAAAAAGCAAACATTTTGACCGTTATTTCTTTGTTCATTTACAACAGTGTTTTGTACATTAAAAGTAATTCAGATAAATTTAAAACAGTTACTGAAGTTACAAAAGCTAAATTAAGAGGTGGCGACAACATAGTAGAGCCGAGATATAAGCATTCTTTTGTTGCGGATAATTTTCCCATTATCGCTATAAAAATTTTTAATAAATTACCTCCTCGTATTAAAACCATTCATAACCACTTAGAATTTAAACGTACCATCAAAAATATGTTATGAGCCAATACCATTTATACCATTGATGAATATTGGAAGTTAAAGCTCTAATTTCCAATTCATTTTTATCTGTGATATTTGTGTAATTTACTACGAGTGAATTTTAACTGTGGACAATTGATGTAAATGTATTTAATATTAACGACCTCACCTACGCTTATAACCAAGACCAAAGGTGGTAAATAAAATTATTATTATTATTATTATTATTATTATTATTATTAAGATTCACCTACGGTGGTAACTAGGATTTACCCTTATCGGAAAAATGCAGTTAACGATAAAAACAATAACAATGAGCACTTTAAAACAGATTTATAATACATTATTTAGAAAACATACTTTAATAGTTATTTATGTATATAATTTAGATTTCTAAGAGGTAAATACTTAACAATATTAAACTAACACTACCCACCTATTTTTACCAAATTATAAATAAATCTAACAATAAAATGTCAAATAATTTGGAGTTTTGAAGATTTGGCAAGTTAAACCAGCTATATACCAGTTATTCTGGTACCTATTTCCCTTGCCCTGCATGAATGTTTATAAAAAGGGAAATATTAGAACATTTAACAAGGTTAAAAAAATAATAAAAACTTACCTTAAAGTTAATATATCTATTTTTGTATTCTATTCGGAATATTTTCTTATCAACTATGATTTTTTGAGACATTTCAACATATTTCGAACAATTGAATTTCGAATAATTGATTTCGAAGAACTGACTTTCGAAAAATTGATTTCGAACAATTTACCTAGATCAGTCTTAATTACATTAGTCGAAAACAAAAATACCGAATTTTTAGCCCAACAAACAGCCATAAAGCTAAGTATATATATATATATATATATATATATATATATATATATATATATATATATATATATATATATATATATATATATATACTACATTAAATATGTTGGTCTATAGTATAAGAGCTCCGCCATACAAACAACAACGTTTAAAAACATTACTCAACTTAACTTAACCTTCATACCATTCTTTTGCGGGGTAGGGAAAACAATTCCTGCCTCTTATTTATTTTTCATTCACAATCTTTCTCAATGCTTCCCTATCTCCGCATACCTCCCTAGCTTCCGCAAGGTTCACGCATTGTCTCTGACATGCCCTTTTATTTTTAAAACTCCTTATATTTCTTTCTTGTATCATACATTCTACTACATTCAGCCAAGTTTTACGCAGCCTACCAGATCCGGCCTTTCCTCTAACCTCGCCCACACATATTTGCTTCGTTAATCTTGCGTTGTTCATTCTCTCAACGTGACCAAACCAACGTAATGTACTACTTATATCTGTTCATCATCGTCTTTTCCTCGCCACACTCCGTCATTATGCGTTCATTATCTATCTTGTCCCTTCTCGTTTTACCAAATGCGTTTCTCAGGAACCTCATACCCACGGCATTTATTTTTCCTTCGTGCTTTTTTTGACATACCCATGTCCTACTTCCATACAGTACTGATGGGACAAACAAGCCATTATAGATTCCTCATTTCGCACCTAGGCTTATGCTTTCGTTTCTCCATTATCGTCCACATACTTCCAATTAATTTTCTTCCAACATTGACACTTCGTCCAATCTCGCCCTCCATTGTACCATCTGCAGTAAACGTGCTACCCAGATATACAAGCTCGTCCACTTGCTCCACAATTTCATCTCCTTTCCACCTTCCCGACTGAACACCACAATCTTAGTTTTGTTCACGTTTACCTTTAGATCCGTGCTGTCACAGACTGTATCAAACTTCCTCAGAGCGGTTTGTAGCTCATCTGCACTGTCACTTAATAAGACGTACATTTACGTCACCAACCATTACACCATTTGTATCGGTACATGCTTGTCTAAGACATTTATCCATGTATACATTGAACAACCACGGTGACAACACACAGCTTTGTCGCACTCCTTGCTCAATATTAAAGTATTCAGTCACACCTCCTCTCGCCCTAACACATGCCCGACTACCGTTGTATACTGCCCTTATTCCATTTATTACACCTTTATTTACGCCATATTCATTTAATACTTCCTACAGTTTCTGCCTATTCACTCTGTCGTATGCTTTCTCCAGATCTACGAACGCACAGTACAACTTCCTTTTTGCTCTTAAACACGTTTTGCTCACCTTCCGGAGAACAACCATCTGATCGACACATCCTCTCCCTGGAATGAAGCCACCCTGCACATCCCTAACCTTAATTTGTGTAGTTTCTCGTTCTCTATCAATCAGAATTCTTCCTACCGTTTTCTCTACCTCATTTATCCCAATATCCTCAGTTTCATTCACCATTCCTTCTACATTCTCCTTATTTAACCCTGCAGTCTTATTTTGCACACTACTGTACAGCTTTCCGAAATATTCTTGCCAGCATTTCTTCACTTCACAATCATCCCATACTATTTCGTTTCTGGTATTCATCACCCCTACAGCGTTCTGTTTTGGGCCACGTTTTGTGTTTTTGACCCATTTCCAGAAGGGTTTTTTGTTTCTTAATCTGTACAACTCATACAATCGCTTTTTCTCAATCTCATTTCTTGCAGCAATCATTGCCATGTACGCATCTTTTTCTTACATACTGCCTTTTTTACCGGCTCATTCCACCAAGCACATTTTTTCTGTCTACCTACAGTCGTCCTTCCACATATCTGCACGGTGCAATTGACAATACAGTTTTTCAAGCTTATCCATGCACTTTTAACGTCAATGTTTGTTACTTGTTCGTTGCACACTGTTTCATTCGCATTCAACTCTTTACTCACAGCATCTGTGTATTTAATTCTCGCACCATTATCCACCAGTTTGCCTACCCCAACTCTGGACGTTCGCATTATGTTTTTTCCTTCTCTAGACCCACTTTAGCCTAAACACATTCTCGATATAACCAAAAAGGTGTCTGATCCACACTCCGATCTGCGCATTACTTTTGTCTTTCACCAGGTTTCTAAACCGTTCATCATACACTATTAAGTCTATCATACGTTTAGATTCGTCTCTTTTTCATGTATACATATGCACATTTTTGTGTTTACAAGCGGGCTTCTCTCTACATATATGTTCACCAGGCGTTCACCATTTTCATTGACTCTTTGGTCTCCGAACTTTCCTAGAACGCGTTCAGTATGTTCTCTCTGTACACCTAGCCATCCGTTCATATCCCCCACTACCATCAGTCTTTCGTTTGGTTTACATACGTTCAACACGTTCTCTACTTAATTCCAGAATTTCTCACGCTCCATTCACCTGGGCATAGCATGCAATAACAAAAATTATTCGAAATTCCACTTTCATTCTAACCCATATTACCCGGGGAGATACCAATTCGTACTGTTTAACACATCTTTTCGCTCTTTCACTTACGATAACTACAACTCCTTTTGCGCCATGCGCTTCAGTCTCAACTCCTGACCATAGTGCTAGGTTACCATCCTCTATCTCCACAGCATCCTTTCCTTTGCGCTTTGTCTCCGATACACACAGAATATCAAGGTGTCTTGCGTATATTAGATTCGCAATTTCAAATTCTTTACCATGCATATCTCTAATATTCCACGTAAGTACTCGCCATTCATTCCTTGCACAGTTGTCCGCAACAGGGCCTATCTGTTTCGACCTTGACCGCCCCTTGTAGCCAGGTCGATCCGGGGCAATTGTATTGTTCTCTTGAGCAATACCATAGCGATTAGACCGGTTATTGGCCAAATCGTGTCTCGCACGATGTAGCGTTTCCTACTAACGGTATCGTCCTACTACCGGACAATTATTTGTCTACTGCCTCGACACGTAAGGAAGTCAGAAGTAGAAATATAGACAGAGGCAAGAAAGATATAAATAATAGAGTGTATACTTACTGTATGGATATCTAAATGTACATATATACATTTTTCACTTACATATCCTTCAATCACGTCACGTTTCAACTTGATTGCTCCCTATGCGATTCCTGGCCCCCACGACTGTCACCGGAAGCTCTTATTTATTTGCGACCAAATGATTCAATTATTTTTAATTTAGCTTTCCGAGTTATAATTATTTCTATGTTATTTAATGTAATATTCATTTATCAAATCTGTTTTATTATTGTCGCGAACTATGACAATTTAAACGTTTCCATCCTTTAAGTTCCTTTGTTTTATTCAATTGAAGGGTAACAACAAATAACGATAATGGTCCCATTAGCTTTCCCGACATTAATTATTTACTTTTAGGATTCATTAATTACAATTAAGATCAAACATAGTATCAAAGGTAAAAGTTAGCTTAAATTTTGAATTTGAAGTCAAAGAAAAATATTGTATGAAACAATATACAACACACTGTTATAATTAAACTTAGAATCACATATAGCACCAAAAACAAAAATTGGATCAACCTTCAAATTTGAAAACAAAGGAAAAAAATGTTCAAAAACTTACCACTCAATACGGATCTGCCCTGTATAGTCACATCCTTTGTATTTTTATATTTGACAAAATTTTACTGTTAAGGTTATTATTATTTTTTGTTTATTAGTACTATTCAAACCGATAAAATCTATTCAGTCCCTTTCTACTTGTCTTTGGATTAGATTGTTCCCTAACGCAACTTTCTATCACTTATTTGAGAAAAGAAATCATTTAATTACTTTCATTTAAAATTTCGATTACAAATTAGAACCAGTTATTTTTTTATTTTATTTATTTGCTTTTTTTTTACTTTCGATTATGTATTCGATCTAGTTATTTGTTTTTATCATTTAAGCTAATAAAACAGTTCCTATGACAATGCTTACGTTTGGATTTGTTATACAAAGGGGTTGATTACGAGAATCAATCACATCTGGTATTTTTCCTACAAATACGTATTCATGATTGCTTTCTTTACCCCGCGCTACTGTAGCACAAAACAAGTTAGTTTTTTATTAGTTCTCTGTAATTCATTGTCATGGCAAAGATTGTTACCCGTTTCAGTTCAATTCTTAGACAAAAGGGTGGTATTTATTTACGCTTTAAGTTTACTTTACAATTTTACCGATTTTAGCAATCACATCTGGCGTGGGTTTATTACCTAATATCATTAAAGTATAAAAATATTATTTCCATGGAATATTATCGTTCATGTGTCATCTAACCTTATTCACCAGCAAATTGGTAAAATTCTACACTAGTTTATACAACGTTAAATCAGTCTTCTTCACTTTTAAAGCTCAGTCAAGATTACTAAAATTTACTGATACCTTCGGTAGGGATATATTTAATTTGATTAAGGAATTGTTACACGTCCAAACCGCACTAGGCGTCGTGTATGCTTAGTAATGTAAGCGGGTTGCCAAGCCAGCTAACAGGGAGATGGGCGTGGTCGAAATAATAAGTAAAATGAATGATTAATATGCTCAAACACCTTACACCTACATTCAAACAGCTCAGTCCGGGAAAATATGTCTCTAGGCGCCACCACAATCGAAACTTTGCTAATATAATTGTCTTAAGCTGGATGTTAATTAACCCTACTTGATTGTGGAATGTAGGATTGTGCTTACTCAGTAAACTCTTACACGAGGGTTCTAAAACAAACACTCGTCCCAAACAATTCAACTCAAACTCAAATATATTTAGTACTACCCAGGTTATTAAAAACTTTTTTGAATACACCTCGTATACCAAAACTTCCAAGATAAAATTGATCATTCAAATTCATTCACGTAACCAACAGTTATATTTTCTACTTATTAATGAATAAACTATTCTTCATTCAATGATCGGTGATTAATTTTTAAAATTCTTAACATGAACGATATCTTTTAAATTTAATTTACTTTTTATAATATTTCTGAATCGTACTGGCATTCGTAAATATGCGTAAGTTCTCAAAACTCCAACTTTTTGTTATACTTAATGAAACTTTAATTAACAGCTGATCCGTCACTAGTGCATTGCGCTAATGAAACTAACATGAAAATTTTGCAATCAACCTGGCAAATATATCCTTTCAGGCTGTTCATTGATCTTAAAATCCGAAATATGCAAAGTCTACACTTTAACTTGTCAAAAACTACTAGGTCACCAATTAAGTAATCGTCACAACTATATCTCAAACCTGGCTGAATAAACAACAAAATAAAAATATAACGATAAATATATATATATATATATATATATATATATATATATATTGTCCTGCATAAAATAATAAACAAATGACAACGAACAAACACAAATATATTTACATATACCACTACAGCGTGGTTGAAAATCAAAAGCACACGTCACTACCAATTTCTGCAAAATTCTTAATACTAAACAACCCAAAACGACATAATTCGAGAACGATTATCTTTTCGCTTCTAAGCTAATTAATATTTACTCAACATTACACAAATGAACAAAACAAAGAGATAATCGTACTTTACTAAATTTTCAAAGTACCTAAATATATTCCTTACTTAAAATTGTCCATTAATCCTACGCTTTTCTTTCTTCTTTCTTCCGTAAATCAATTCTTTGTAGTCCATTTGTAATCCTTAAATTGCATGAAGGCACATAACCAGTGCTTCACAATTTCACAAACACTTATTCCTTTCTGTACTCACAAATAGTCCAATAACACGTAATAGTCTGTATACGTTTGGTTGCCTCTTAAAATTTCTAGCAACCTTTAGGAAAGTTTAGTCCTTCCTTACACAAATAAACTTTTAATGTCACATAAAATTTACCTCAACATTGGCTTAATTTATTACATAAATTTTCGTTTACTTAAAGGTGGTCCCATAAATAATTTTAACTCAATATCGGTACAAGAACACGCGCTGCACTTAACACTAACGTAATAACTGTTAACTTCTTTTATAAATCTGCTTACGCACTTTTTACTTTCTTGAAAATAAACAAACTAATTTTATCTTCAATCTCAATTTAATCAATCGTTTTATTTATGAATGTCTTATACGATTCATCCCCTTTCGGGTAACGCAGTTGTTTAAAAAATGACTGCCTTCACTATTATTCACAAACACAACTCCAACTTAACCAATTCTAAACCACATTACACCTCGCGTGCGCGTCTCACCGAGCTCTCATCACAAGCCAAAAGCTAAAAACGAAAAAGCCCCGTCAATCCCTGACTTTCCTATTTATAACCTCAGTCATCCATCTTTAAACATGTCTTCCTTCCGCGCTATATTCTCCAATGGTATTCATTCAAAATTTCATAGTTCCAATAGCTACTACCATCTGTACAACCACGCTCATAACTACAATACATCGCCATATTTGTTTTTACTTACAAATTTTTTACAATTACTTCATGAAGAAACTATTTCTCGTCACCACATTCATTCAGTAGCCACTCTGGTCCATTACACAACTTTCAACATTTAGGTCCAACCTGCGCTCGATCTGCTTCCGCAACATTTGCAAAAATAAGTACCGTCTAAGGTCTCGAATCCCATATACATACATATATTCTCAAAACAATTGCACAACATTACGAAAACTTTCTGAAATTAACACTTAAACATACCCAATCTTTCTCTACATATTTTCTAAAACATTCTACACTTATACTTCACATCTTCTGACCAAAATTACTCATTTATCCTCAAACATTCCATTCCTTACGGTAGCAAAACAGTAGCAATACAGTGGCAAACATTATCGTCCCATCGACAAATTTCTTTTCACATTTACATTCATCAGAATCTAATTATTCCAACACTAAAGTCTCTCTAATATTCAAATACACGTATCTACATACTGAATAATATTTCTCCTAAATTTCCAGTGGCGTATCATACACCCACATATATTATGCATACACACAAAAAAATTTTTTTTTCGTTCAATCTCAATACACTCGCACTCAAAACACGTCATACACGTCATTATAACATCCTACATACAGGGTGCGTCAACGCAACCTGACAGAATCAGTGGTTGCATTTATAAATTCATCAACACCAACATCCATACCACTTCCTTTTGTCTTTAGAAACAAATCATGCCGTGTGAGTTTCACCACAGAACTCTTAGATTTTTCAAGGTAAATAGGTTGATTCACACCTGTTTTTAAAATGTTCACACATAGCTTGAAATAGTTGAACATGTTCATCCCAATTCCTATTACCTTTATATTACGTCAATCATATTAATTATTACGGCGCTTATTTAGAATTATAACCCCCATTAGGAACAGTTTACTGCGCTGGAGCACTAGTATACCCTTTCGACTTTTTTATTATACCAGTGATCTTTAAAATATTTAGGAAAACTAAATTATGTTGGTAAACAATATTAGCAGTGTCATATTTTTCACAATTGCTCCGTAAATTTAGCGTCACTCAACCAAAATCCTAATATTTGGTAATATAAATGTAATAATTACGTTTATTTTGAATTCACACTGGTGATAATTTCACTTTCTCCTTTTCCAGTACTGTCTTCCATCATGTTGATAATAATCTAAGCAAGTGGTCTGTTGTGTTTATACACAATGGGATTCCGAAGTACGTTGGTCACCTTAAAAAAAGAAAACATAGAAAAGTAGAATTGTTTGTCTACGAACTAATTTTTACTTACTTGCCAGTAACGCATTTCTTTGGCATTCTCCAAGAATGAAAGTCATGTCGATCAATTCTGCGTCGGACAACAATATTTTAATGGAAATGTCTTGTAGAAACACTTACACAAGACAACAAAGCACAGCAGAAACTCGAGAAATAGACGTTTCTTATCAGTTGTTTAAAACAATTGACAAACGTTTTCCAAAGCACCGCGGCAATGCGCAATAAAAACTGAAATTAGATAAAAATGTGAATATCTCGAAAACTATCACTCCAAAATATCGATAATGCATCAATGGAAAGGAAATTTAATTTCCTATCCGCTGATGTAAGAAAATATGGGTGATTCCATTTAAAAAAATCAAGTTATCCATGTTTGAAAAAAATTATTTTCGGAGCGATAGAAATTATTGAATTCTGAAAGCAAGATTTTTGGCAACGAATGAGAATAATGCGGTACGCTTGTCGGAAGTAAAAAACGAAAGCCACATCTCTCTACCGGTATCCGTCTTCGAGATATTGAAAGTTTTCGGAGGCACTGCAAACGTCATTTTTTCTACAGAATGTCAAATAACTCAGAAGCAATGCGACGTAGACCCATAGTATGGTCATTAAAGTGACCTTTAAATTCAACGAGGAATTCAAAAATGTAATAATATATATGTTGTTCTATTTAAAATAACGAAGTTGGCATGAGTTTCCGGTATTACCGGAAGTCCGCAATCTCTGAAAATAATTTTAAAACGTGTAGTTTATGACTGGGGACAACTTTTTATATAAGACATTTTTTGGTATTTGTAATAGTAAGGGAGTTATAGAGCAATCCCGTTTAAGTGGGCCACCCTGTATTGTCAAAATTGCATCAGAGAATCTACGGATGAAGAAAATAATTGTTCTTACTTTGATAGTTTGCAAAGGGGAGGTTTAACTTTACCGAATGAATTTGTTATAACCATATTTTTCCATATGCAGGCTTTGTTTCAGTATATTTTGAACGATGCACATTGCAACTTGTTAGTCAAAACGTGTAATCATAAGAAAGTTTTAATGGCACTTAGCCACTTACTGATAAAGGTTTAAGTAATAATAATTTCTTTAGAGTGTTTGAAAATTGTGTTTGCGGATTATCTGCCAAAGACGTTCTGTTCTACATTTGCTAATAATTTATGGAATAATTACAAAAAAATAAAAATGGTATGTCATTGACAACCCAGTAAAACCAAAGTGCATAAAATTCAATATTACAAATAAATTATATCCAATATTTAATTATGTAATAGTTATTTACCAAGTTAGTAATAATTATTTATTAAATTATCTGTACATTATTATCTATTTTTGCATTCATTTCTGAACTGTCATGAACTTATATTTATATTGTTCAATTAAAGAAACATTTTTTTGTACAATTCCCAATTTATTTATGTATCCATGGCCGGACTACATCCGGGCGACGATGCTACGTTGCCAATTTTAACAACACGGTTTGTAAGATAATGACGGCTTTGCTTAAACTCATCAATTCCATCTCATCCAATTAACACATCGTAGGCTACCACTAGGATCAATTCCTTTTTATCGGATTTGAGTTTTTCGAGTAATTCAATATTAAGCTTGTAAATAAATTTTAAAGTTTTAATTATTACAAGGAAGGTCAATGTTATGTAAGTAAGTGCTTTGGGTGAGACTAACATTATTGTTAGTGAAGTCAAGACAAGTTCATTAGATTAATTAAATTTGCGTCATAGCGAAGGTGACCGTTCGTCCCGTATTATACGGGACAGTTACATATATGTATAAAGAATTCCCCTTCTTGTCCCGTTTCTGACGTTTCATTGTTTAGAAGGTATTAATCAAAGTCTAGAAAGTACGAAAAAAACAGTGCGACCTTTAGATAAGACACAATAGGATGACATCACAAGTTCTGCAATTTACGAGACTTTTTTAGCACTTTTGTCGGCTTAAACAAATAGCGTGCGATTCCGAGTATGAGGCAGTATCAAATATCAAGTCTGGCGCGAAAAGAATGTGCTTACGACGGAGTCTTGTACGTGTGGAAAATAAATATATCGGTGCGTGTAAATAATTGTAGTGTAAATAGTTCGTGAGTTAAGGTTAAATGTTAATAAATAACTGTTTTTAAATAAATAATCGTTTAGTGTAGTGTATATCTAGAACGGTAAAAAAATTAAAAATACCAAAAAAAGTGTACATTTTTTAGAGATTTGGAAAGTGAATATGCATTTATTAAAAAGACAATCTCAGTGATTCTGCAGTGCTTAAAGTGTATGTGCATAGTTTTCACTTGCACATAGTGGAGAGGCGGATATTGTTCAACACATATCGAAACATAAGCATAAAAAAGAAGATATTGCTGCTTCTAGTAGTCGTATGGACACATTTGTAATTGAAGAACAAAAGCTAGCTGCTAAATGTGCTTAGTCATACTAGAACGTGATCTACAATCAGTCCTTTTCTTCTATGGACTGCACTAGTAAGCAAATAAAAAGTTGTTTCCAATAAAAATTTGCATATGCTGGAACCAAGGCTGAAAGTATTGTATGTAACATTTTACAAAAGGAATCATTAAGCTTCATATAAAATGACCTTGAAACGGTCAATTTTGTAACAATCTATACCGATTGTTCAAATCACGGGATCGTAAAAATTTATCCTATATTCGTAAGATATCTTATAAAAGTTCAAACTCTTCCAGGAGAATCTTCAGACATATCCGAATATATTGTTAAAATGGTTGACAAATAGGAATCAACAACAAAAGTTATGGAATATGCGCTGATAACACAAATTGCAGTTTTGGAGTAGTAACAAGTAATGGCTAAGATAAGGTCTTTCATAATGTTCAGCACTTACCTTTAGTTGGGGTGAACTGTGCTGCTGATATTCATCATAACTGTATTTAAACATCAGCAGACTGCTTGCATGTTGACATCAAAGCCATTATTTTGAGATTGTGTGGCTATTTCTCCATTTATACTGTTCAAGTTGAACGATTAAAATAATTTTGTGAGTTTGTTAATGTTGAATAACAAAAACTGTTGGGATACAGTAAAACCAGATGGTTAGCACTGTTACCTTTGATAGGTAGAATATTAAAAATGTTCAAACCGTTACAGAGTTATTTTCTCACTCAAGAAAAATGTCCCACATTGATTCTTAATAGTTTTTGGAACATTTTCTTTGATGTTTTATGTGTGCTGCAAGTAGAAGTATACATGGTTCTATCAAATTTAAAGCAACAATTAATAGGCCGAAAAAATTAAATCTTTTTACCAAATCAAGTAAACACTATGCCAGGAGCTTTGGTAAATAAAGGGAAAGCGTAGCCATAGCTCAATTTAAAACATCAGTGGCCATGTTTCATACTACTTGTAAAGCCTTGTAATGTACCCAGACCAGTCTAGCGACTGCGCAAGTCGAAAGCAAAACAAAGTTAATACGCGAACTTACATAAGCCAAATGATCGTCTAATTCTAATGAAAAAGGAGGTAGGATCACCCACGTTATATGAAAGAGTTGTTACTGGATATATCTGTTGCGGGTATATAGGGGAGGAAAAATAAAGGTAACACAATAAAAACACAGTGTAAAAATTTATAAGCAAGTGCTGTTGTTTGTATTGCGGATAAGGAAAAGAAAAACCTTTCCGTATGCTACAACAATGATAATAACTTAAATAAAACACAAGTATTAATTATAAATACATAGATAAATACGTATTTAGACCTTAATCAATCAATGTGGGAATATTACTACATTTAATACAGGCCTGTACGTCAAAAATGGTGATCACCGTGTTACACAGTTAGCTAACGGTAGTATAAGTCAAACATCACATTTTAAAGGTCTGCTTTTACAATTAATGAACCAAAAGGTAACATATTTCAAACCAGACACGCCCCCGGTATTCCAACGATAAGCATACTTTAGTGTTTAGCGGTGGCTTTTAAGCTCTTCTACCCGGGAGCCGTCTAATGCCACCATTTCATTTACAGGTGAACATCCATCTTAAAATATGCTATATATAGGTATGAAATGTAAAAATAAAATACATCAAAAATGAAATCAAGAGACCTCTCTACATTAAGTAAGAAGGCTGTGATGTAATATTAACTTTCAGATAATCATTGATATTAATTTATATTAGGTGAAATAATTACTCTTATCGTGGTATTGAAGACAATTCATATTCAAATTCAGTTCTTCTTTAGTTCAATTTATAAGACAACGTTCTGATTTCAAATCAATTAATAATAATATTATAAGTAATTTACCTTATCATTTAGATAATAACATTACAAACAGTTTCCGATAGAAACTACGGTTAATAATTATGTAACATTACCTGTCCATCCTATTTTTTAAACAAAACATAACTTTTAATACTTATAATCAACAACAGTCGCCCATATTTACTAAATTGGTTCTAATTTATAAATTACAATATATAAAGCTGCACCAGCTGTTGTACATCACAGCCTATTTGGATAAATGGACGCAATACTTTGAAGAATCGGAAGGGTTTCATTGAATATTGCTAAAAAAGAACATCTGTGGTCAGATGTTGGCAACTTATTAACTGTTTTTTATGGATGATTCGGAGTTTTTTGATGTGTTTACCGGGATCCAACGCCTGCCCACACGAAAAGGATGTTTGCTGATGCGAATAAAATTTGAACCAGCAAAAAAACTAGGCTTACTGAAAGAACTTTAAAAAGACTTGTAATGACAAAACATAATTTTTCAATGAATTGCCTTGAATTTTTTAAGTATCTCCAGAATCGCTAAGATATTTCCCGAATGGAAAAAATATAAAAGTGAGTAACGTTTCGCTCGCATTTTTATTAACTAAATATTTTTACTTCATATCTACGTATTTACTAAAAATATATTAATATCAAACCCTACGTCAATGGACTGTAAAGGAACCAATTTAGCTAAATCTAAATATCTGGTGTGGAACACCACATGACCTTCCAACCTACAAAATGGAAATCATTTTAATAACATTTTTTTTAGGATAATTATGCAACCTCTTTTATAATAAGTT
Source organism: Vesta saturnalis (assembly GCA_036346205.1). NCBI lineage: Eukaryota > Metazoa > Arthropoda > Insecta > Coleoptera > Lampyridae > Vesta > Vesta saturnalis. The sequence goes on along the minus strand of JARFJB010002022.1, from coordinate 74,597 downwards.
AATTACGAAAATATGCAACATTGCAAAAACAGAAACAATAATATATGTCAAACAGACGTTTAAAATGTCTGGCAGAGGTTAATATACATCTAGATGCTAACTAAAAATTAAAAGAAATGAAATAATTGGAATAATAATTTTTTTAGGGTAACTATGCAACCACCTTTTTGTACGTTCATAACGAAAACAGGCAACATTGCAAAAACAAATAATAATCTGTCAGAATGACGTTTAAAACTTCATATTAGATAGATGTTATATACATGTTAACTTAAAAATATTTGGTGTGGAACACCACACGACCTTCCAACCTACAACATGAAAATTAAAAGAAATGTAATAATTTTAATAACATTTTTTTAAGGATAATTATGCAACCTCTTTAATAAGAAGTTAATTACGAAAATAGGCAACATTGAAAACACAAAAGTAATCAAACAGACGTTTAAAACTTCGACAGGCAGAGGTTAATAGACATCTAGATGCTAACTTAAATTAAATTTTTTTTAGGATAACTATGCAACCTCTTTTTTATACTTTCATAACAAAAACAGGCAACATTGTAAAGACAAACAATAATCTGTCAGAATGACGTTTAAAACTTCATATTAGATAGATGTTATATACATGTTAACTTAAAAATAGTTGGTGTGGAACACCGCACGACCTTCCAACCTACAACATGAAAATTAAAAGAAATGAAATAATTTTAATAACATTTTTTTAAGGATAATTATGCTACCTCTTTAATAAGAAGTTAATTACGAAAATAGGCAACATTGTAAACGCAAAAGTAATCAAACAGACGTTTAAAACTTCGACAGGTAGAGGTTAATAGACATCTAGATGCTAACTTAAATTTAAATTTTTTTAGGATAAGTATGCAACCTCTTTTTTATACGTTCATAACGAAAACAGGCAACATTGTAAAAACAAAAACAATACTCTGTATCAGAGTGACGTTTAAAACTTCATGTCAGATAGAGATTCATAGACATAAATACATGTTAAAAAAAAATTTCAGTCGGCCGCTGCTATAAATTTTTGGTGTTTAACACCACACAACCTTCCAACCTACAAAATGGGAATTAAAAGAAATGAAATAATTTTTTAGTACGCATCGACAATTATAGCACGGCGTGTTTTTGCTTTATCGGTTGGTTACTATGAAACAGTAATATTAATCTGATATTAATAAAGTTCAAAATTTTATTCAAACTTTGCAATTTGTTGCACTATATTAATTACCAAATTGAAAATGAAAGGTACATTTCGACTTGTAGTTGCATGAAAAATTGATAGAAGGCTCTCAGTCTCTTCCAGCGTAACACTTAAGGAATAAAATCGAAATGGTAATCATTCTAAGAAAGGATCCTGTCATGCGTATTAAAAAATAGTGTATAAAACGCGTGTATAAGCGCGTTTAAACCAGTTACAACATTAAAGAGAACTCGTTTCACTCCTCTTTTTCAAACTTGTGCGTGCTTAAAAGACTTGCTTATACACTCGTAGTATAATATACTATTAATAACTTTATTATAAGTTTTGTTATGAATGAATAAGTTCAAAACAAAACTTATAAATTAATATTAGTCAAGTTGCTTTAGTATGTTTGAATCCTTGCGATATTGCAGGCTCACATTCCATTAGTATAAGTAATTTGATTATAATCTCACTATATTTAGAATTTACGTCAGTTCTACATACATAAAGACAATAGTATATTAAAGTATAAGTGGACAAAGAGGGCGCGATTTTCCGAGCACGACGGCGCAGCCGGAGTGCTCGAAATAGAGTAAATGTCTTAAAGACCAGTTATCCACTAACACTTTACGCTATTTTTTTTATTGGGGCACCTTGAAATCATAAATACTTGTATTTTTACTACAAAAAATGGAAATAAGAACTAATAATGCAAAATTTGTAAATAAAAATTAATCTATCTAACAATACTAACTGTACTTTCTGTTTTCATTTATAACATTAAAAGTGTTAAATAATGTTTAAATAAAGGTTTTGAATTTGTTAGTAATATTTTATTTGACGTCCTGTCAGAACAATAATTAAAAAATTGTCATTTAGACTTCACGTTTCTTGAGTTGTTGATGTTGCCATGGTAACTTTAAAAAGGCGGGTTTTTGAAAGTTGGATTTATACACGCTAAGGCGTGCTTTAAATAGGTAAAATGGGGCACCAATAAAAAAAAATTATATCGATCGGGGCTTGATCTCGAGAGCGCAGTTGGTTAGTGCGGTACTATAGAAAAGTGCACGTTGTAGGATAAAATGCTGCTCGAGGTAAACTTTTTATTTATGTATTTAATAAAATTAATAATTTTTAATTACGACTAATGACATTTGTTTAAGATAATTATGCAACACCTTTTATAAGTTCAATACAAAAATAGGCAACGTTGTTAACAGTAATCCATGTCAAACAGATGCTTAAAACTTCTGGACAGACAGGTTATTAGACATCTAGATGCTAACTTAAATTAAAAGAAATGACACAATTTTAATTTAAATTTTTTTTGGATAACTATGCAACCTCTTTTTTATACGTTCATAACGAAAACAGGCAACATTGTAAAAACAAAAACAATCAGAATGACGTTTAAAACTTCATGGCATAGAAATTTCTGGACATCAATACATGTTAATGTAAAAAAAAATTTCAAAGCCGGCCACTTCTATGAAAATATTGATAATACAGCTTCATCATTTTCAATCATATTTATTACGCTTTACATTAAAAAACTACGTAAAGAAATTTTATGTAAAATTAAATATTCTTTAAAAAATACGACTACACTTTTTCTTTCAAAATTAATCGTTATTCTGATAATGAAAAAATTTGAACCAACACTTAAATTTTACCTTAAGAATATTTGCCGCTAAATTACGAGTCATATCAAAAAATTGCGAAGAACACAGTTAATCGACATGTTTAAGGTTTAAGGTTCAGGTATTTTAATATCTTTGAAATATGCAGCTTTAATAAAGAGCAAAAACTGCCCCCCAATAAACCCCCTTCTGTGGGTGGATTTCTCCCAAAATCTAATGAGCTCGCACACGACAAGCACACACGAAACACGAAATCACAGCACACATAAATGGCACACACACGCACACCACAAGCACGACACGCACATACCCGCACGCACCACACACACACACGCACACGCACGCACACACACGCACACGCACGCACACGCACGCACGCACGCACCGACACACACGCATCCGCACGCACGCATGCACGCGCGCACGTCACACGCACACGCGACACGCACACGCCACGCACGCACACGCACACGCACGACGCACACGCACACGCACACGCACGCACGCACACGCACCGCACACGCACACGCACACGCACGCACACGCACACGCACACGCTACGCACACGCAAACGTACACGCACACGCACACGCTACACGCACGCACCGCAAACGCACAAGCACACGCACCACACGCACACGCACGCGACACACAACGTACACCCACACGCACACGCCACGCACACGCACACGCACGCACACGCACACGTCACGCACACGCACACGCACACGCACACGCACACGCACACGCACAGCCACGTACACGTACTCGCACACGCACAACACACGCACACGCACCGCGCACACGCACACACGCACACGCACGCACAGCTCACGCACACGCACACGCACACCAAGACGCACACGCACACGCATACGCACACGCACTCGGACACGCACAGGCACACGCACACGCACACGCACACGCACACGCACACGCACACGCACACGCACAGGCACACACACACGACACGCTCACGCACACGCACACGCACAAACACACGCATACGCACGCGCACGTTCACACACACACACACCACACGCACACGCACACGCACAGCTCACGCTCACGCACACGCACACGCACACCCAGCACGCACACGCACCACACGCACTCGGACACGCACAGGCACACGCACACGCACACGCACACGCACACGCACACGCACACGCACACGCACACGCACATGCACACGCACACGTACATGCACACGCACACGCACACGCACACGCACAAACACACGCATACGCACGCGCGCGTTCACACACACACACACACACACGCACACGCACACGCACACGCACACGCACACGCTCACGCTCACGCACACGCACACGCACACCCAGACGCACACGCACACGCACACGCACACGCACTCGGACACGCACAGGCACACGCACACGCACACGCACACGCACACGCACACGCACCGTACACGCACATGCACACGCACACGTACATGCACACGCACACGCACACGCACACGCACAAACACACGCATACGCACGCGCACGTTCACACACTCACACGCACACGCACACGCACACGCACACGCACACGCACACGCTCACGCTCACGCACACGCGCACGCGCATGCTTACCCGCACGCGCATGCTTACCCGCACGCGCACACGTACACGCGCACACGTACACGCGCACACGCAAACGCGCACACGCACACACATAGACACACGGACACACACACACACACACACACACACACACACACACACACACACACACACACACACACACACACACACACACACACAGTAACACACAGGCACACTACAGACACCGACACATACACAGACACAAACAGACCCGCACAAATACAAGCACGCACGCACACGCATACGCGCACGTACCCGCACATGCAAACGCACACGCACACGCACACGCACACCCACACGCACACGCAAACCCACACGCACACGCAAACGCACACGCAGACGCACACGCACACGCATACGTACACGCACACGCACACGTACACGTACATGCACATGCACACGCTCTCACGCACGCACGCACGCGCTCACAAACACACACACAAACCATGGACAAGCCATTAAGTTTACATGTTATCAGGGTCTCAGACCAGGGGATGAACACCGACGTCTGACATGTTGTGAACGGTATACTAAGCAAGAAGTTACTAACTTTTTCTTTAAGGTATAGTCGGATGAAAGCATCGTGACGAATAATCGAATTTTTAATCGCCGTAATATACATAATTGGTCTTAAGAAAACCCGAAACAAAAGAAGAGAATCCGGATATAAAGATCGATTTGGATTTAATATTTGGCTACGAATTTGGGGTACAGCGTTTATTTATCATGGGTTGCTAACAGCCTTCCTCTTCCGTGAAGAGCACCTTCAAGTTTTTGTGAACGAAGATATTAATAGCATACCCCTGATATGACTGTGAATAGACGAGTCTATTTGTGTTTGGAAAATAGCGGGCAAATATTTGAACGCATGTTATAAATGATTTTTTTTTTTTTTGTAATTTAATTTTTGAGTATCGTTGTTTCAAAAGACTTTTTTGCAACACGAGACTTTAATGAAACAGGCGAACGTAGAGAAAACTGAGAGTAAATGAAAACTGACTGGTTGAACGATTGGTTAAGCTCTTTTTTAATATGAGCGCTAATGTTTTTTAATACAGTTCCATGGCCTACTTTGACACAAATTTTAAATTTTCATAAAAATTGATTTTTTTTTTAACATTAAAACTTATTTAAACATTATGTGTGATATATCGTTGTACTTGCTATTATAGCTCGTTGTAATAGCTATCATATACATGGTGTAGCTTTTTTTTCGGTCCATATAAAAAATAACAGTTGATATCTCAGAAACGAAACGCAGGATTTAAAATATTTGTGTATCTTATAGGGCATAAAAAGTGGCAACGAGAAAGTGATGTAAAAAATAAAAACGATTTAGCTAAATTTCGTTTTTTTCCGAAACTCTCCGGAAGTATTTGGAATTTTAAATGGCATTTAATCAAGTACCAAATATATAATTTTTAAATTATTAAGACAGTTTATTTAGAATAACATGCGGATAGAGTTTATTTATCATAAAAAATTTAGATCAATCTAAATTTCGTCATTCCAAGATTTGAAAACTGATACAAAAACTGCTACAAAATTAGTATGTGTATTAATAGGCATTGTTATGTCTGTCATAATTATTATTCACAAATTAAATTGTTTAATATTATCTTAATGAAATAAAAAATGTATTAAATTATTTCTTTTTTATGTATATGTTTTAATTTGTTTTAATACTCTTTATGCAAGATAATTAACTAATTCACTTTTCATTATTTAATTCTGGCTGTTATTCAAAGTAGTCTTTGTTAAGATTTATTTAAATTGCATTCAAATCATCGTATTTGTTGGATATCGTTTTTCACGTTAAGATGTTATTTTCAGAACCAACATAAGGCAACGAAGCATACATATACTTTCGTTAGACGAAACCCTAATACTTAATTCTATTCTTTAAGGTTCATGGAAGTTAGACACATACACATATATTTATTCTGACGGTCTTTATGACCTTCCATAAAAGCTTTTTACGTATTTGAATAGATTTGTCCTTTAAGTAATTAGAGATTAATTGCTAGGAAAATATCTTGAAGGACAAAATAACAATTTTTTTGCAAATAAACATTAAAATATTGAATTTGCGCGTAGATAATACCCTGATAACATTTTTTATGCAAATAATAGGGTATGTCCCAGATGTCTATTACCATAGATTCAGTAATACTTAATGTACAGTATTACTTGATAACCTATTCTGCACTGTTTCTTAATTATTTTATTCTTATTGTTTCCTTCTTACTGGCTGTTGTCCTGTTTTAATTGATGAATGCCTTTGTGTTAGTTATTTTCCCTATTTAATACAATTAGGTATTGCCTTTTTTATGTTCTTAATTCCAATTTTAATTAGTAGAAAAAGCAAACAAGTAAAAAAAATATGATTGTGTATATATAATTTTCAATTTATAAAATATTTGCATAATTCCTCAATTAAATTTGAATTTATACCTATAAAAAGGTTTAAAAAATAGTGAATAGTGCAGTGTTATTATCAAGCTACCTCATAAACGCATCATCATGATTAAGGTAAGTTTGGTTTTCTTCAATTTAGTATGGCATTTGCAATGTTTTAAACTTTGCTTGGCTGGGTTTTGGTACCATTGGTTGGTGCTACTATACTTACAAGCCCATGTCTTATGTCAAATTACCAAAAAATTAAAGTAAGTTTAACTGACATACAGTGCTCAGATTGTTAATTTGTTTTGAATTAATTTTTGGAATTTTGTCAAGAAAAATTTAGGTGCATAACAAAAACAATTCATATAACCTAATTCGAATATCATATATCAAATATCATATCACCTGAAATGGTTTTCATGTCAATTTTACCAAATTATTGTGTTTAAAATTTTGCAAAATAAAAAATTTAGGCATGATTTATCAACGTTTTGTGTTATCAATACAAAGTAGCTATAAGCTGTGCATAACATTTTGTAGGAAATCATTGTCCTGTGTTGCATTGTTGTTGCGGTCACACATGCTACTGCAACTGGAACTAGTGTAAGCAGCGGTATTGTAGAAGTACCAGCATCAGCCAGAATGGCACCAATGGATGAGAAGTTAGTAGGCGCTGAAACTAAATCTGCTCCACCTGTATCTTTCCGCGCCACAGCAGAAAAGAGTCCACCTTTATAACGTGGTTTGAGTAAAATTTACATTGGTGCACTTTTAATATTAGTCCTTTTAGAAATTTTTAACACATTCATATCTTTATAGATAACAGATTTAAGATTTATGTATAAATAAATGTTTCTGCACTGTAAAAAGTATCTTTTTTCTCCAACCACCTAAATAAGACGCCATATAGTGAGTATTTCGTACCAAAAGTGACTAATTTCGGGATTCTTAGGTGTTTCCATGGAAATTGTACAAAAAGTAATTTATATATACATATATATATATATATATATATATATATATATATATATATATATATATATATACACTGTGTCTCTTGAATTTCTGGACATAGGGAATTCCCATGTTAAAATAAACTATTGTAAATATTGGCTCCCCTAATTATTTTACAGTAAAATGTCAAATGTAAAACTTCTTAAGGAAAAAAGGCTGCTTCTTATGTTACAATTGCATTTACATTTGGTTCATCCGTTTTCGAGAAATTTAGGAAAAACTTAAGGGCTTTTTCGTAACCGGTAACGTTAATAAGCCATGTAAGTGTCAGGATAAATACAATAAGCAGCACAAATAAAATAAGTCTGTTATAAACAAGAAGATGATATTCTAAACAAACAAATTAATTATGAAAATTAGAAAATAAATAACAAAAAATCATCATTTCTACTATTTGATCAAGTGAATTGCCAGAGTAATGCCATTCAATAAATTTTACTTTTTCTTCAATGGTGTAATAATTCATTTTTATAAACAAATTTTTCTTTAAAAAGTAATAATCTGTCCCAAATAAAGTTTTAATGATGAATGAATTGTTTTTGAACAATGAATGATTTACAATGACAATTAATAATTATTGTTAGCATTGTCTGTCTAAAGCAAAGCAACCTTGACCAGTTACGAAAAAGCCCTTAAGTTTTTCCTAAATTTCTCGAAAACGGACGAACCAAATGTAAATGCAATTGTAACATAAGAAGCAGCCTTTTTTCCTTAAGAAGTTTTACATTTGACATTTTACTGTAAAATAATTAGGAGAGCCAATATTTACAATAGTTTATTTTAACATGGAATATATATATATATATATATATATATATATATATATATATATATATATATATATATATATATATATATATATATATATATATATATATATATATATATATATATATATATAGAAGATGGATACTCTTGAGGTCTCGCTCAATCAATAAGACTACTAAACCACCATGCTAACGTTTCGAGAATTATATTTTCATTATCAAGGCTAGTGACCATTTAAAATAATAATATCACAATTATATTTTCCATAAAACACATATAAACCTTAAAACCCGATGATCAATTCAATAAGCACATAAAATTATTAAGTGTAACCTATCTATATTTTCTTAGAAGAAACTAGACGTAATTCTGTTTATGTTGTGAACGTTGGCATGGTGATTTAGTAGTTTTATTGATTGACCGAGCCCTCAAAAGTATCCATCTTCATTGTTTATAATAAACGGTCGAGATTCATTTAATACATATATATATATATATATATATATATATATATATATATATATATATATATATATATATATTCTCGTATAGTGATCATAGGATTGCTTGTAGCAGGTTTAATTAAACATGAACGTGCTAAAGTAGAATTTATGAGTTAATAATAATAAATAAATAACTACATTTGCATATGAAAATGTAAACTTTCACCATTATCACACATAATAAAATACTTATCTTTTTTGGGTTTTTTAATGGTGTATTTTAAATTATACAATCTAAACGTTTCGATAACACTTATAGTTATCTTCGTCAGTAGTAATATCTGTTAAAATTGTTAAAGATATTGTAAACAATTTTGTCAAAGTTGAAAAATTAAAACATAAACATCAGCCTGCTATCAATATAACAGTTTGAGAAACGCATAAAGCCAACTATAGAATTAAATTTTAGTAGAGAATAACTAGGACATTAAAAATTAAGTGTTGACTTAAAGATGATAAATCAGAACACCCTCTAACGGCAAAAGCTAGCAATGAAAAATGTCAGCCAAAAAACACATTTAACAAAATTTAGCCAAGTTATGATGTAAGTGTAAAATTGTGAAACACTTCAATTTCAAAATGATAGAAGCATTCACAGATATAAACATGACATCAAATAAAACAATCCAGTTAAATCTAACAAAGAGGTATCTTTATCAATAAGTGCAAGTGTTATTAACAATGAAACGCATAATGCATAACGTTTTTTGTAATTTTTTAATTTTAATCTTAATTTCAACTACTTATGTTAAATTATAGTGCTGTGGTAATTTAACGTATAATTGTTAAATCATTTTCTTCAAGGTCTAAGAAAAACACAGCAAAAAACCTAGACATACCAAAAGTCAAAATTAAAATCAAAATTAAGACGTATCATTATGCCTTTTTTTTAATTATAAGATGTCACAACCTATTTAAACGGGGAATTTCTTTTTATCTATTAAAATTATTAGGGTGTTTATATATTTCAATAGCTTCACGTTGTAAACGAACATAATGTGCTTGTCTTGACAATATTTCCATATTGTCAAATTGAATGTGATGATTTAGATTATTCAAGGCATGGACCGCCACAGCAGACTTCTCTGGTTGACCTAATCTACAAAATCTTATATGTTCTACGTCTTGTATCAAACCTACGTTTCGTGGTGCCGATGTATACTTTTCCACAAGAACAAGATAACTTATACACTCAGGAAGATGTTAAAGGGTTTGACACATCTTTAAGTGATCTTAAATGTTCTTTAATTTTTCTTGTAGGTTTAAAAATAGTCCTACTGCCATATTTAATTAGGATGTTTTCAATTTTATCTGTAACATTAGCTATAAAAGGAAGAAAAGCAGTACCAACATTAAGAACTGGTTTTCCTTTAAGGTTACGTCTGGCAGGTGTAATAACATTATTAATATTTGCAAGTGAATATCCATTATCTTGTAAGAATTTTGTTAAATATTTACATTCAGGGTCACAAATTCGTTTTGCCCGATCTACTAAAGATTTAATTACACCAATTTTTTGACGTGAATGGTTGTTGGATAATTTATGAAGGTATATATCAGTATGTGTCGGCTTTCTGTAAACCTTCAAAGATAGTGAATTATTATTTTTAGATATTAATATGTCAAGAAATGGTGAACTTCCATTAGTTTCTTTTTCCATGGTAAACTGAATACTAGGATGTATACGATTTATAAAAACCAAAAACTCATGCAGTGCCTCTTCTCCATGTCTCCAAATAACAAATGTCTCATCTACATATCCATACCAAACTGAAGGCTTTTTAGGTGTATTGTGTAACGCTAATGTTTCAAATTTTTCCATATAAAAATTAGCTATAACAGGACTAAGGGGATTACACATTGCTATATCATCAATCTGTTCATAAAATTTACTATTCCACTGAAAATAGGTTGTAGTAAGACAGTGCTGAAAAAGAATGGTTATGTCATTGGAAAAAGATGATCGATGTATTCAGTAGTTTCTGTTGTTCTTTATTAATAATAGTAAGAATAAAATGCAATTCAAAATATATTATTTTTCATTCTTGTACATAACTACTGTATCCATGTCAATACAATAAAAAAAAACATAACATAAGGAAAGAAATCAAGATGCATGAGCTAAATAATAACAGCTCCTCCCGGACTTATAAATTCAGCCGTACAGGTGCCCGTCGTATTCGGTTGGAACGACGTACTTCCATCCCAGGTGGATCCCTTTCAGTAGTTACTACATGTAACTTATCAGTAGATCACTGTATAATAGATTCATCAGATGGAGTTTCACAGGGTGAAGTATCTTCCATATCGTTTGTTTGGTTATCAAGAATGGTAGGTATGATATCAGGTTGGGTTTCATGTGGAGTGAACTTACCAATCTTTCGTAATTGATCGACATGTCTTTTGCAAGTTTCACCATTGTGTCAAGTTGAACGAGATAATGCAATGTCCCTAACCTCTTATAAATGTTACCAAATTGTCTTTTGCAAGTTTCACCATTGTGTCAAGTTGAACGAGATAATGCAATGTCCCTAACCTCTTATAAATGTTACCAAATTTCCATTTAACATCATTTACAAAAACTTTAGCAGCACCTCTGTCATTTACGTTAAAATGTCTAGTAGAGATATTATCATCTGAATTAATATTTGTATGTGATTGAAGGTCAGGTTTAATTAAATCTAATCGAGAAGTTATTTCTCGCCCGAAAACTAACATTGAGGGTGATTGTTTAGTAATACTGTGAGGCATTTTATGATATTGTAAAAGTAATTGACACACTTGCTTATGGATATCCTTATAATTTCCGTTAATAGCTCTTATTGACTGTTTTAATGTTGGAATGTAGCGTTCCGCCAACCCATTAGTAGAAGGATGGTACGGTGCGCTTAGAACGTGTTTAACACCGTTCAGCTTTAGGAAATATTCAAAATTTGAAGATACAAAATTTCTGCCGTTGTCGCTTACCAGTATTCGCGGTATGCCGAAACGACTGAAAATTTCGCGACATAATTCTATAGTAGTAGTTGTAGTCATATCTTTGGTAATAAAAATTTCAGGCCATCTTGAATAGGAATCGACTAAAATAAAGTATTAATGACCATAGAATGGTCCCGCGTAATCTATGTGTACGCGATAGAATGGTTTACTGACCTCTTCCCAAGAGTGTATAGGTACACTCGTTTTGAAAAAAATCGAGACAAGGGAGAAGCTGGTTTTCAAGGTACGCCAGGTGCCAAAGGCTCGCGTGGCATTCAAGGGGATAGAGGAGATAAAGGTGACGCTGGAATATCTGGAGTACAAGGTAACGCAGTAACGAACGATGCATTAAATTACGTTTGAAATGTTGGTAGGTTTGATCGGACCTCCTGAAGTTCCAGGTATAAGAGGTGTTTCCGGACCACAAGGAAATAGAGGTTTGGGTTATGTAAATTTTTTTACCTATATCAATTAAAAATTACTTATAAAGGAGAAAAAGGTACCAAAGGTGAATCTGGATTTCAAGGTCCACCGGGATTAAATGGTGAAAAGGGCCAAAAGGGAGATGCAGGTGTACAAGGTGTAGCGGGTTACCCTGGTGACAAAGGCGAAAGGGGTAAAACAAACATATAGCTTATCTGTATAACTAGATGTATAATGTTATAATATATATATATATATATATATATATATATATATATGTTATAAGGAGAATGCAAATGTGGTTTAGTAAATGATATGTTCACTGTTGCTAAATATGGTAGAAACAGTTATCCTAAGTATTCAGAAAAAACTATTGGTATTATTATGCCGCCAATAGAATAAAAAAATTAAAAAGGCCGTTTTAAGATTGTATGATGGAGAACATAAATTTCGAAAAATTCATTGATAATAGCCAAGGGACTTGGTTAAAGGATGAGTATATCAATAATGAAGACAGGGAGAACAAAATTTGGACTGTTGATATAGAAAATAACGAACTGGATGAATATGTTAATGATGAAACCTTAAAAAAGAATAGAACAAGGTACTTATATTAATAAATACAGTTTCTCTGAATGGAAATTCGCGTAATATATGTTTATAATATTTGTACGTATCGACAGCATTTTCAGCTGCACTCGACAGTAAATAGAAACGTTACTATTTACCAACTATGATAGCCATTATATATATATATATATATATATATATATATATATATATGAAACACTGTTGTTTATCCGGGCGTTGTCTCGCGTCTGCTGGTGATGTTTCTGACTCCTGCCAGTACAAAAACGACGTTTCGGCAAAGTCTCATTTGCCATTTTCAAGTTTTCTCCTTCAGCAACTGATTTGTTCGGCTCCGTTCAAATCATATCTAGTTTACACCATGATGATGAAACTGATAATCAACCAATGAAAAATACAAACCAGAGATTATCACTTATTATAATCGTACAAAAGGTGGAGTGGACCTCTTAGATAAATTATGTGCCTCTTATGATGTAGCTAGAAATTCAAAGAGATGGCCCATGGTGGTATTCTATGCTATGATGAATATCGCAGGTGTTGACGCTCAGGTTATTTACTCTTCCAATAACAAAAATATGACCTCATAAGAAGATCGTTTCTTAGAGACCTTGTACTCTCTTTAACCAAAGACCAATTGACGCGACGTTCTTTTCAAATGAATGTTCCACCGTTAGTCAGACAGAGAAGACAGGAAGTTGCAGGAATACTAAATAGAAATAATCCCGAAATTCCACCAGGAACTAGAAAACGTTGTTTTCTTTGCAAGAAAGATTCAAAAACAAAATATTATTGTCAAAAATGTTATAAGTTTATATGTCTAAGTCATCTTGATCCTTGGTGTCCCACATGCTCAAGTGTTGCCAAACACCAATCAAAAATAATTTTTGATATTATTTTAACATGTTCAGATGAAAAAAAAAGAAAAAAATGTTTTTTTTTGCAATGACAGTTTGAAAATGTATATTCTTTTCCGGCACTGTCCTTTTTAACAGTAGGAATTAGAATTATGTTTTTTGTTTTTTAAGTTTTTTTTGTATTAAAAATATTAATATAGGTTATTTCTATCGTATCCATTTTTCATATATTCAAAAAAGTATTTAACAAAAAAAATGACGTCGGGTCTACGAGACCTGGCGCCCCGTTTGTTGTCAAAGTTCCAGGCGCCCCGACTGGAAGGTTAAAACAACTAATACCGAAAACTTCCGACCGAGCATCATATTTCCATATAATAGTTTATAATGTTCCGTAAATAAAGTAATTTTTTTCAGGCATGCGGTTTTGGTGCGTACGGAGCCTATTGCACGCTTCACGTCCAATCTACCCTAACGTATAATGTATTTCTTAACTATCTTGAAAACTTGAATCGCGGGGACCAACAATGTTGAGAATTAAACAGCACTAACCAGTACTTAACGAGGGAATCGGATTCTTCATCGCCACTTTAATGCCAATAGGAATGCCTTCACAATTTACCATTGTTCTTTAACTTACTAATTAACCACTCACCTGGTAGGTATATATTCTTCGGAATCCGCTTATAACGAAAAACTAAGTACAGAACCCGTCGGCAGCAAAATTACACAAAAAAAATGTTACAGGCTACTTTTCTTGTTTTGAACAATCAGGTAATTATTATTTACGTCTTTTTTAATAATTGGCAGTCGTTATAATTACACAAACATAAATGTTTGTAATCATCTTCTCATTATTTACTTTTTTTAGCCGGTAGGGGGACAAGGTATTTTATTGCATCTAGTGTGTAGAAACAAATTTCCGAAACAGCTATAAAATCAAAGAACACAAAAAATTCAAATGTAAGGTTTTAACCTGGGAGGACTCTCACTGTTAGATAAAATCTAACATTTTTAGTTTCACTATAGGATTTTTTTACTTCAGGAATGCCTTAAAAACGTTCCTCCGCGTATTTTAAGCATATTGTGGTAGGGGAATCGACCCTGTAAAGTCGTCAAACCTCAGCAGGTTAGTATTAATCTAACGCGTGAGTAATCGCGGTGATGATAAATGTTAGGAAAAATCTAACGACGCGAGTTCTGACATATGTGGCTTTATTTCCTCGTTTTTTTGTTATATTTTTAATATTTGATATTTAAAGGTAAGTTACATTTTATTTATGTGTTACCTTTCTTGTTATATAAGAATATGACGTTTACAGGTTGAGATTTAAAACAGCAGTTGCTAAAATGTTTTGATATCTCAGAGGGAGAACTGGAGCCTACCGACTCTGATTCCGACATAGAGGATGCCCCCAGTGAACATAGTCCTAGGATTGCTTCTAATCTTATTGCAATTAAAACAATTTTTTGCTAAATTCTCGATATCATTATCGATACCAGGCCACCAACAATAGCTACGTGCTAACCCTTTCATTTTCTGAATTCCGAAATGTACTGAATGTAATTCGTTTAAAATTGACTGTTGCAAAATTCTAGGTACCAGGACTCGTTGTCCCCGTAAAATGCATCCTTGCTGTAGTGTAAATTCTGTTTGATCAATATTAAAACGTAAACGGCTAGCCATTGCTTTTCCGGTTTACAAAGTGTCTAGTAAAGCTTTTAAACTGATATCGTTCGCGGTCTGTTGCGCTAATTTTGTAACTGTAATTGGTAACGTTTCGATTTGATTTAATTCAAATAAATCGGGTTCATCGTA
Organism: Vesta saturnalis; assembly: GCA_036346205.1. Classification (NCBI taxonomy): domain Eukaryota; kingdom Metazoa; phylum Arthropoda; class Insecta; order Coleoptera; family Lampyridae; genus Vesta; species Vesta saturnalis. The sequence continues at coordinate 58,790 of JARFJB010002022.1, read as the reverse complement.
ATTATACAATTGTTCTGAATTAATAGGCAATCTAGACATACAATCCGCGTTACTGTGTAAATTGGGATTCTTGTAACGAATATCATAATTAAATTCCGAAAGAAATATTGCGTAATGTTGCATGCTTGTTGCACTTAGTATTGGTATTGATTTATTTGGATTAAAAATTTGCAATAATGGACGATGATCAGTATATAATGTAAATTCGTTTCCATATAAGTATTGATAGAATTTTTTTACGCCAAAGATAATACTGTAAGCTTCACGATCAATTTGAGAATATTTTCTTTGTGTAGGGGATAACGTTTGTGACGCAAATTGAATTGGTTTTTCGGAACCGTCTGGATAAATATGTAAAAGTATCGCCCCAACTCCGTAGGGTGATGCGTCTGTTGCGAGTACCAACGGCAGTTTTGCTTCAAAATGAACTAAAAAATTGTCTGATTGAATTTCTTTTTTAACTTGTAAGAACGCTTTTTCACATTGTTTATTCCAAACAAATTTAGAGTTTTGTTTTAGTAGTTCGTTTAATGGCGCGACTATCGTGCTCAAATTTTTTAAAAATCGACCGTAATAATTTATTAGTCCAAGAAATGAACGTAATTGACTTTTGTCTGTAGGTCGAGGCGCGTCTTGTATATCTTGTACTTTGGAAGGAGTTTTGTGAATACTGTGTTTATCAATAATGTAGCCACAATACTCAATCTGATCTGCTAAAAATTTACTTTTGTATACATTTACTCGAAGGTTATGCTTTTGTAAACGCATAAGAACTTCTTCTAGACGTTCTAAATGTATTTGATCGTTAAGTCCTGTAATTTTAATATCGTCTAGAAAGACGGTAACCCCCGGAATACCTTCCAGAACCTTTTCCATTCGCCGTTGCCAAATGGCTGGTGCAGACGCCAATCCAAACATTAAACGATTACATTGATATAAGCCCTTATGTGTATTTACAGTTAATAAGTGCCTATCATCTGGACGGATTTCTAAATGTAAATAAGCCTGACTTAAATCTATTTCTGTATATTTATTACCACCAGCCATTGATGAAGATAACTCATCAATAGTGGGTATCGGATGTTCATCGACTTTTAAGGGAAGATTTAATGAAATTTTAAAATGTCCACATATTCGTATTTCGCCATTGGCCTTTACAACAGGCACAATTGGTGCAGCCCAAGATGAATAATTCACTTTCGTAAGAATGCCTTGAGAAACTAAATTCTCAATTTCAGCTTCAACTTTTGGTATTAAAGCAAAAGTTACTGGCCTTGCCTTACAAAAAACAGGTGTCATATTTTGCTTTAAATTTAATTGAGCCTGAATACCTTCAATTTTACCAACACCGGGTGTAAAAACTGTATTATATTTTGTAGTTAATTGCTTTATTAAATCAGGTATATTTTTGATAGTGTGAATATTTTGTATTTCCCAAAAATTAAAGTTAAGTTGTCGTATCCATTCTCTACCTAACGAAGGGTTACGGCTGCCTGAGGCTATGTAAAGATTTAAATTGTATGATTGATTTCTGTAACTTACTAAGACCTCTGCACAGCCTAGTACATTTAAATTAGTTTTGCAATAAGATACAAGTTTTAATTTTGTATCGAGAATTTTAGGGGTACTTTTGCTAAAAAGTGAAACAACATCAAAGCTAACCATTATTACATCTTCTTCAATTTTGAAACTATGCATTTTTTCAACAAAGTCGACAGAATTTTTAATGTAATTGCGTGTTTTTCCTATATGAGGTTGTAATAAAGATATAAGATGTTTTGAGACCCAATTGCACTAACAATAGGCCTTAAAGGAATATTAGGTTTATGAATTTTTGGTAAACCATATAGCTTTGATGAAATAGCCTCAGAGTTAGTCAGTTTATTTTTTATTTCTTCAGGAATAGATGATAATTTAATCAGTGATTTAGTTTTTAAAAGAAACTTTTTTGTTGGATCTTTTGGTATTTCACGATAAGTTGCTGGTCCCAACAATTATTCCATCTTAATGTTATAATCGTTCATATTTAATATAACAGTTGCATTACCTTTATCTGATTTTAATATTATTATACTTTCATTGCGTTTGCAATGAAATAGAGTTTTCGATATTGGAAATTGTATCTTCAAAAGGTATTACTCTTGGCGTTACCGTAAAATGTCCTCCTTTAGAAAGCGCTTCAATAGCATAATCTGAAACATTATCAGAAAGGTTTATAATTGTTTTTTTATAATCAATAAATGGTCTATTATTTTGTTGTTTGTATAATTTATTAAATTTTTTTTTTTGACGTTGACATGAGATGTCAAAATTTATTTTCATAGATTTAAACCTTATAGAATCAAATTTATCCCAATCTTCTTTATTCAATGTAGATGAAATTTTTAAATGTAAATATAAAAGATTTTTATTGGTGTTATCCAATAACTTCCTAGTAATATGTATTTGATTACGCAGAAAAGCATTTTCAGTTCTTCTGTAAATATTATTAGCTTGTTTGTTATTAAAATTTCTTTTAATATAAATAAACTTTGGGATAATTTTTTGCTCTCGGTATCGTAATAAAAAAGTGAGTGACGATAATAATTGTGCTTTACGTTTCCTTAATTTTTCAAATTGTCTGATAGAATACTTATCTTTTTTTGGGTTTTTTAATGGTGTACTTTAAATTATACAATCTAAAGGTTTCGATAACACTTACAGTTATCTTCGTCAGTAGTAATATCTGTTAAAATTGTTAAAGATGTAAACAATTTTGTCAAAGTTGAAAAATTAAAAGATAAACATCAGCCTGCTATCAACATAACAGTTTGCGAAACGTAAAAAGCCAACTATAAAATTAAATTTTAGTAAGGAATAACTAGGTCATTAAAAATTAAATATTGTTAAACTGTCTTAAAGATGACAAATCAGAACATTCTATAACGGCGAAAATGACCTAGTTATTCTTTACAAAAATTTAATTCTACAGTTGGCTTTATACGTTTCTCAAACTGTTATGTTGATAGCAGGCTGATGTTTATGTTTTGATTGCTCAACTTTGACAAAATTGTTTACACATCTTTAACAATTTTAACAGATATTACTACTGACGAAGGTAACTGTAAGTGTTATCGAAACGTTTAGATTGTATAACTTAAAATACACAATTAAAAAACCCAAAAAAGATAGGTATTTTAACTACATATGCGATTATACATCAGATAGAAGTTTACATGAATCTAGTTTAATAGATATTATTTTAATTAAAGTTATTCAAGAAAATTTTCATATTTTAAGAGGAGTCGCTACCCAGTTCGCTTATGGAGCTTTCAATGCATTTCTCTGCCAATATTACTACAAATCTACTGAAGAAATATTTGAGAAATTAATATTACATGAAAGAGGATTTTTTTCTGAACAATCTCTACTAGTGAAAATTTTAATAACATTGTTGTTAATTATATGTATAAAAATAAATTTACGAAAAATCTGGTATTTACGGTTCAATATATGGCAAAGGTTTAGCGATTTTTGTGTTTGTAGGAAATGTAGGCTTATTGTTCTACTTCGATTATTCAAAATTCGTTTTACATTTTTTTTATTAATAACAATAATACAGTGGCAGGAAAATTACAACGCGAAAATATTTCTGCAGCGGTTGATTTATGATCTGTATAGCAAGTAGCACCGACTATTGTAAAAGCGAACCCTCTAAATTGTTTTATGATCCTGCTATTTCCTCAATTATATCTTGATGATTTCGTTCTCATCCTTGGCACATGCTAATTTTTGTAGAAATTTCAGGATACTCTTGTTTGATATTATTCAGATTCACTTGCTTTCGGTCTTTTATGCCGTGCTTACCTATCCGATTGAACTATGTGATATGCTTTGACTTTCGATTTTAAAATAAGTGTTTTAATTATTATTAGTATTTATAGTACCTGTAGTTTTAGTTAGTTTAGTGTTAGTGCACCCTTGAAGTACTTTTTGGTGTATAGTCGCCGAGAAATTACGACTACAAATTATTTTTATTTACTGGTAAGTAAATAAGTAATGTGTAAATAGGTAGTTTAATTATATATTTTTCCTTTTCAAGAAAATTGGTATGGCCAAGTCTAATGGGAAAATAATTAGGAGGGTGACACGCAGGAAACGCATGAAAGGAAATGTTGCAAGTTTAATTAATTGGAGAAAGCAGCAAGCAAAAATAGATTCTCAGATAATCTCATGTAATCCTGACACTCATGATTTGCCTCCTGACAATACTTCGACAGAAAATTCTGAAATTCTTCCTGAAAAAACTTCTACACACACCGAGAGTGTCCGTTTTTCTCTTTCTCGTCATGAACGAATTCAAGACGACAATGAAAGATTGGCTACGTCTAAAAGAGGTATGTTTAGGGTAAGACATGTCATCAAAGAAAGGAATTAAAAATCGACTTTTCTTTCAGAAATTGCATTTGAAGGAAACAGAATTATAAACGTTCTTTATTTCTTAAAGCAACTGAAAGAAATATGCAATCACAGCAAAGTATATGAATGCACTTTCGATAATCTAGTTTTAATTAAAGAAATTAGGAATGGGTTGATTTCAAATTTTTTTTTTGAATGTTTAATGTGCAATAGAACATTTTCTTGCAATTCGACTGACCACATACCAGAGATTAGCATAAATGAAGCAGCTGTTTCTGCAATATTAGGAATTGGAGGTGGATATTATAATCTAGAAGAGTTTATGGCGTGTATAAATATTCCCTGCATGACATCCAAAACTTATCAAAAATACCACCAACTTGTTGCTACTCGTTGGCAAAATACTGCAATTGATGCAATGAAAAAAGCTGCTTAAGAAGAAGCTGATCATGCAAGAGAAATAAAGTCTCTTGATGAAAAGGGATATCCTCTTGATCCTGTGGTGGTTGATGGCTGCTGGTCTAAGAGGTCATATAGTACTAAATATAATGCTCTTTCTGGAGCTGCAGCCATAGTGGGGCAACATACAGGTAAAATATTATTTGTAGGTGTTCGAAACAAATATTGTGTTGTTTGTTCACGCAATAAAAGGGAACAGGTAGAGCCACACGCTTGTTCAAAAAATCATGAGGGAAGTTCCACAACTATGGAATCGGATATAATCCTACAAGGATTTCAATCAAGTATTGAAATGTATGGAATAAAATACAATATTTTAATTGGGGATGGGGATAGCAATACATACAAAAAAATAATCGAAGCACGACCATATAACAACATCTCGTTAGAAAAAATAGAGTGCACAAACCATCTTCTGAGAAATTTTTGTAAAAAACTGAAAGAGCTAATTGCTGACAGGTCTTTTACCATACGAGATAGAAAATTATTAGAACAAAACATACTTCGCTTAAGAACCGGAATATTAAAAGCAGTAAAACATCATAAGCTAAATCCTAATAAAAATGAATCAGCAAAACGTTTACGAGGTGATATTTTAAATGGTATATACCATGTTCTCGGGCAACATCAAAATTGTGCCAGTTATTTCTGCCAACGTCCAGTAGAAAGAAACTGGATTAGTGAAATATCTTCGGCATTTTTAGAAAAGATAACTTTTATTACTAGGTACACTGCCAGTCACTCCAGGAGTTTGCTAATGAATGTAAACAGCAACATAGTTGAGCTGTACCATTCAATAATTGCAAAATTTGTCGGTGGAAAACGCATAAATTATGCTTTAGGAAACTCCTACCAAGCAAGATGTGCGGCAGCGGTAGTCTCGCACAATACAAAAATGGCACATAGTACATACAGAAAAAATGTACACGGTATTATTAAAAATATTGAAACCAAGCGAAAAAGAAAAGTATGTCGTCAGCGACAATTAAGAAAAAAATTTCGTCTAAATTTCAAAAGGCAGATTCCAGCTAGCGGAGCTGATGGATCTTATGGCGAAAATTCACAGCAAACTGATATGCCACAGGGCATATACATGGAAGAGGAAAGAGAATTTTTCACAAAATTAAAGAAAACTGAGGCCGAAATACATAACCTGGAAAGAAGAACCGTAAACCAATGCCAAGATGGAGAGTGGATGGAACAACGGCGGAAGTTGCTAACTGCTTCAAATTTTGGGAAAGTCTGCAAGCTAAGGCGAACAACAAACACTGCAGGAACTGTCAAATCAATGCTATATAGATCCTATGTGTTATCCAAGATTCCATCCTTGAACCATGGGAAACTTCATGAAGTGGAAGCAAAAATGGAATTGGAAACTAAAATTAATCAAAAGATTGTCGAATGTTGCCTTTTTATTCACAAAAAATTATTCTTTCTAGGGGCTCCACCAGATGGAATAATAGAAGAAAACAATTCTCTAGTGGAAATAAAATGCCCATATACGGCATTTAAACAAAAATATTCACCTGACGAAGCTATTGAAAAAAAAGTTATAACTTTTTGGAAACAAAATGATGGTGTTTTAAAAATTAATAAAAGCCATGACTGGTATTAGCAAATTCAAGGTCAATTGGAAATAGCAAACAAAGAAGTGTGCCTGTTATGTGTATGGACAGGAAAAAATAAATTCAAAGTTGAGAAAATAAAAAGAGATCGAGAATTTTGGGTAACTATGGAACCCAAGTTGGAGCATTTTTATAAGAAATGTTTACTCCCAGAAATAATTGATCCCAGGGCTTCTAGAAATATTCCCCTCAGAGATGTGACAATGAAAAGTCTGGAAGAATAAGGTAGTGAAGAATGCCTTTTAGAGTACAATGAAAAATTTTTATCCGCAAACGCCACAAAAGTGACACTTTTATTACTACATATCAAAGGTAAAAGTTTAACTTCTCGGACATGGAGTAGGAGTAAAAGGAGCGAAGTTATGGTTTCATTACTTGTAAAACGTCCTGGTTTTTTTAACCTTTTACCGGCTACTTAGTTTTGTTCTTTCATTTAAATCGTTGCCAATTATTTTTAATTTAACTGATTACGGTTGCGGATAAAATCGTATATGTTATTTGGAGTAAAAGTAAGTTTATGTGGCTCAGCTGAATTATTTGCCTCACTTCGTTTGGCAAAATAAACATTCAGCTTCCCCACATAAACTATCACTTTTACTCCTAATAACATAATATACTATTTTGGTGAAAAAGAATTTATGATTAGGGGATGCTTTGAAAACAAAATTTTGGTTGCAGGGCAGGTACTTCATATTACTTATTTTTCATCTTTTAGGACGCGAATTTTTATTATTAACACATAGGTATGTAATAATCCACTTTCCACTTTTTCCTCATCTTGTACCTGAATTACAATAATGTGCAACAAATAAAAGTGGTGCAACATTTCTTGGACACTCAATGTACCTAATAATTTGATAATTATACTATTATAACTATTGTACTTATATGTTCAGAACTATTTGTGACATTTGATATTGTAACACAAAATTTTCTTACAATTCGTCGATCGCCATTGATACAATATAAAAATAGAGAACATAAATCGACTATAAATACAATAATCCAAGAAATTAGTCTCAACTAGTTTTAAACACTGTGTATAGAAGTACCACCTTTTTTTTTATCCTGTATAACGCTTTTATTATACATATTATTGTAGATAGTTATAAAAAAATTGTTATAGGATTATTTCAATTTTAGATTAAAATTAAACTTGACGTATTTAATTGTTTTATTAAACCCTTTTAATTAACCCTTATTTTTTATCAAAGACTGCAGAGCAATTTAGAATCATTCAAATATCAAAGAATTATTTGTAGGCCCAGATATTCTGTTTAACTACCTGGGTAATAAAAGGGATCGCAAATTATTAATTTACGACTTGACCGGAATCCTTCACACAAATTTGACAGCTGCTTAGAATTCTTAAATTTGGGCGAAGGCTAGGTAGCGACTCCTCCGACCTTCTTCGGACAGCATAATTTCGGTGTTTTCATAATTTTCATAATATTCGTTTATGGAAAGAGGATCCTGGTATGGTGACATACTCTGAATCAATTCTAAAAATAAAAAAATTATTTGTATTTGATAAGTTACGTGGGAGGTAGATTTTACAGTGAGAATTAGTGAAAAAGACAATATTAGGAAATATTTATTTAATTTCCAAAGTTGTAACTAAAACCACTCAACAATTATTATGAAAGAAATTTACCTAGTGTTAAGATAAAGTTGGATCTACAGTTTGATGCAAGATGAGTGGATGTGAAAATAAAACGTTTTATAACACTTCGGAAGTCCTTCGTTCAAGCAGTGCACAACGTATTTATGCCATGTCGAGGTGAATTTAGTGCCAATTTATGTTTTTGGGGTCATAGATTCCAGTTATGAACTTAGTTTTCCCCTAGAAAATAAGATAAATTAGTTATAAGAAAATTTCATCAGTTGACCGTTGTTTCGAAAATGTGTATTTTTAAAAGTAGTTAGTTGATCTCCAAAGTTTAGCAAGTGAGGTGTCATTTTAAAGAGATTTTTGAGTAGAATTAGTGACAGTCATATTTTTAAGATATCTGTTAATATAACAAAGATATTTGATAATTTAAATTTCTAACATAATAGGAAATTAATGCAACTATGACAATACAGCAGCCAGTGTAGGTTGTTTTCCAATCTAGTAGTAATAATAATAATATTTATTGTACTACACCAGAAAGTACTTACACTTAAGCAAAGAACAACGAATTAAATCTAATTACATGTATACTAATTTTAATTGTATTAATTTAAAAATTTCTGTTTGAGAAACTCATGATATACATAGAATGCCTTACTAATCAAAGTTAGTTTCATTTATTATTATACGGTAAGGACCTAAGGTAAAGTGGAACATGGTTAAACAATTTTATTGATAGAACATTAGCACTAGTAAACGACAATGAGGGATGATTATGTTATTCTTATTGCGGGTGTCATATTGGTGAGTTTCGGATTGTAACGTATGGGTTTATATAGTTCGTTTAACTAAAAGAATATATATGTGTGGGAGAGTAAGAATACTTAATCTAATAAAAGATTAGCGACAGTCTGTTCCAAAAGAGAGATTACATATGATCCTCACAGCTTTACGTTGAAGACTAAATATTCGCTTCCAGCAAGTTAAATTACCCCAAGATGTTACATGACAGATGGCTATGACAGAGAGCATAATAGGCAGTTATTAAAACTGATTCACTAACATTATTGGACAATTTACGTAGTACAAACAGATTTTTTAAAATTTTATTCGCAATGCATGAGCATTAAACGTTAACTTTGGATGTATAAGCACTCCTAAGAATTTGACATGAGAGATATTTACTGCAGAATGAGGCTTTAAAGATAATACCATTTTTTCGGTTTTGGAGACGTTCACATCTAATTCATTGGCCTTGACGCCATACGTTAGCCTTGTTAAATAGGTTTTCAGTAAATAATATTGTTTCTTCTACATTGCACGCTCCGCCCAGTAATGTGGCATCATCTGCATACAATAAACAGTTTTCATTAGATACGGAAAAGGGCCTATCGTTGATATAAATAAAAAATAACAGTGGTCCAAGAATGCTACCTTGAGGCACACCTTTGGATAAAGATTTTTTACTAGAACAAGCATTGTTACATCTGACGATTTGACAGCGGTTATGTACATAAGATTTTATTAATAGTAAACTTACGGCATCAAAGTCATATACTTGGAGTTTTTTCAATAAAATGCTGTGATTAACATTGTCAAAGGGTTTCGATAAGTCTAGATACACAGCTCTCGCATGTTGTCCATTTTCAAAATAATATAAAGTTTTATTAATAAATAAATTGATAGCATCCGTTGTACACCTCTCAAACCTAAAACTATATTGGTTAGCTGAGAATAGTATATTGAGTATCAAGAACAGTAAGGGACGTTTACCGGTCGACGACCATGTTTTTGACCGGAGACCGGTACAAACCTTAATGTTCGTGATGCTCATACTATTTTCTGCACGATTGTATTAAATTTACCACAATTGAAATTATTTAATTTCTACTAAATAAACGAAAAGTCAAAGTGACGTTTTAAATAAAAATGTCCAAATTTTTTGTTCTTATTGTTGGGAAATATAGTATACCTATATAATTTTACGTAGGTAAGTAAAATATGTCGATAAGTAAAATACTTACGGACGAGTTGGGCCTCGCAACCAGTAAACATATCCTACTGTCTTGGAAACAGATATGGTAAATCGTGCAAAAAGGTCTATTACTTTCAAAATACGCAATAATTCGGTTTGAGATTATTTTCTCGTAAATCTTAGAAAAGACAGATAATATGGATATTGGCCTGTAGTTAGTAATATTATTGACAGCTCTTTTCTTATGTAAAGTTATAACAACTGCTACTTTTAGGCCATCTGGAAAAATACCTTTAGACAGAGCATCATTGTTTAATTTAGTAAGTGTTAGAACGTATAAGCTAACATTGCGCTTTAGCCAATCAAAAATCTCAATGTAATAAAAATAACACATTATTTGCAATTTTTCTAAAATCTGTTTACCCAACAGAAATACTTAAGCTCCTCCCACTAAATTTTGGCTAATGTAAGCAGAGACCAGTTTTACACCAAAAAAATTATAAAAACCGGGAAATTTAAAAAGCACAAATTGAAATGTCACTTAGGCAAGACTAAATTACAAAGCGTTATGTTTTTTAGTATTCGCACTTTAACACATAGGGCGTCCTTTTATAAGGACGATAGGGTTATATGCTACGTTTAGAATAAGATACCGTTGAAAAACACTTTACTTTAACCTAGAAAACGGAGAACATAAAACAGTTAAACTGTATGATATTGAACAATATCATACCCATAAATAAAATGAATGTCGGCTTGTTCGCTATTTGTAAATGTAAACGGCATGTTACACTAATCAAAAGCTGGCAAATCAAATGAAATAACTTTTTGAACTTAAAAACAATAATTAATAACAGTGAAATTATTCAAGATGAAGCAAGTCAAAGTGTCGTTTCAAAATATAAGGATTGTTAAAATTAGTGTACTAAACAGATTTCAATTTACAAAAGTCTTGTATTTGAGTATGGCTTGATACAGTGGCGGCTCTTTAATGACAGCAAGTTAGCAGCGGTCTATAACTTATTAGAATCTCACTTAAAAACTACATACATGTTTATGGCGAAATTGATACATACATAATTATACAGAAAGTATTGACCGCATAACAATAATAATTATGCATTTCTTTTTATACGAGGATAATAACAATGGATACTAAAAAAAACCGATTACCTACCTATTTATAAATGAAAATATATTTGAAATTTTAAAGAAACGATCGTTAGGTACTAAAATGGCTCTAAATATTTTATTATATCTTTTTTATTAAAAACTTTATATTCAATTATTCATATAAAGCACATTACTTAACTTAGTACCACATCAAACACTAAAAATCCAAATAACTCGGAAACGCACAGGAATTTCGAAACATAAGAAGCTACATTATTTTTGTTAAACTGTATGTAGATAATGAAAATAACAGTTTCTTTAAAAAATAGTCATTGGCGTAGAAGTTCTGTTATTAAAGGGGTTGAGCACCCCCTCCACTCCGCCACTGTGCAAGTTTGTGAACATTCTTATCGCTTGTTTTATGCCCCTTAATTAATAGACATTATCCCCCCAACATGAAACAAATCTAAGCATTCGTTTATGAGTTATAATGAAAATTAGAGAAAAAAAAATTATATTCAACACCCTGTAACTCGGAAACGAAGCCTTCTACGACATATGTTTATAGAAACTTTTCTTTTTAGAAACATGTGTTCTATCTTCTGTTAAAGTTTGTCTACAAAAACTGACTCACCCTATATATATATATATATATATATATATATATATATATATATATATATATATATGTATATAGTGCCCCCCCCTACTAAGCCCTGAAGCACCTGGTATATCGCAACGAAATTTGGAGAGCTTAAATAAAAGATGAAAACCTAGATTTTTATGAACAAATGAAAGTTGAAAGTTTTAAAATGGCGGCTGAGCGCCGTCAATTACTTTTTTAAATAGAACACCCCTTACACGAGTATTATTCCATATTCGAAATCTGTTCATAATTTTTTTTTAATACACTTTACTCCTAAATTTGATTGTTTTCGAAATATTAACGTTTGAAAACTGACACTCCGATTTAAAATATGGATTTTAGTTATTCCGGTAAACATTTGCTAACTAAATTTTGTTATTAATTTGTAGTTAGATCTCATAATGAATCAGACTAATAAGAGACATAAAGAGTGTTTATTAAGAATAAACAGTACCGCTTACCGGAAAATCTCGAAGCTTTCGAATGTGTTCTGTAAATTCACTATCAAAACAATTTAGTTGGTTAAATAAAAATGAATTATTTTTGAATACTTTTATTTAACCCCAACAATTATTTTATCAAGTGTTCTAAATCTTGACAATAAAGTGCCCTATTATAAATAGCTTCTCTCACGTTGATGAAACTCTGTTCATCTATTTCTTCACATGGAATGGGCTCTATTTAAAAAAGTAATTAAAGATGGCGCTCAGCTACCATCTTAAAACTTTTAGCTGCCATTTTGCCATAAAAAGTAGGTTTTCATCTCCAGTTTAAGCTCTTCAAATTTCGTTGCAATATACCAAGTGGTTCAAAAATTAGTAGGGTGGAACGGACTTTAGGCGGGCACTGTATATATATATATATATATATATATATATATATATATATATATATATATATATAGGGAGTCTCAGCGAGACCGTTCATTAGAAATTTATGGGGTTGTGGCCAAATAAAAATTTAGAATCAGGTATAATGGACGGCGTTCTCTTCAACTAAAATATTTTAAGACTTTTCAGCGCTTCCGGTTATACCGGAAGTCGCCATCCGCTTTGTTATTTTCAATGGAACACCCTGTTTTTTTCATTTTTGGATGGGAACCATAATTTTCAATCTTTGTTGAAACTATACCATACCGAACTATTACGGTTTTTGAGATAAAAATTATTTTCCGAAATCTTGACAGCTGGTTGACGTTTGCAGAATGAAGTTTGTAGTTTAAAGATGCCTTTATCATATGCATTTTTAAAAATAAAAATTTTTTCTTGAGAATAATGCCTTTCAGCCAGAGTTAAAAAGGTAAAAAAATCAATTTTTTTAAATGGAATAACCTATTTTTTGTTACGTAATCGATTTGGCGATAAGAGTTACCGTCCATTTTATAAACGTCAACCTACTGTCAAGATTTCGTAAAATAAGATCACATTAAAGTTATCTCGGTTGATATTGGGAAATCATAATCTGAGATCATTTGCGAATTTAAAACATATGTATATTTCTTGATAAGGCTCGGGATATCACTAAAAAACTGTTGATGTTCCTAGAGTAAAACCCCAAATTGCTGTTGAGGCGAAAACAGTTCCGTGGGTGATTCACCAATGCATTGGTCAGTGATAGGGCTTTTGGTGAAATCTGACGGAATCCCATTTTGCAATGTGTACAGAGGAACAACTGAAGTTCAAGGCAAAAATTCGGTTTTATATGCTAAAAAAGTCGTATCCCACCTACATAGTTGCAACAAGCCCCTAACGCCCTTCTTATTTGGCCATAAACCGGTCCCAAGTTTCATTTCGTACGTATGGATATGTTTGACACCTCTTGAGCATAGTTTATTTTATTCCTGGGTGTTGAAGAATTACTCGGAATCTTATTATCTTTAAGGGGTGGGCTTACAAGTTCATTAAGAGGGGATTGTCATTATCGTTTGTGCCAGTAAAATTTCTTTTGTAAGGAGAGCGAGCCCACTTTACTTTCTCCAGGGCTCTTTCCAGAAGAGCGAGAGAGTGTCGTATCTCACTAGCAACATTATTAGCATGAACTCTCGGAACGTCAATTTTCGGTTTTTCTTTCAATAGTCGAAAGCAGTTTTAAAAAGTAAAGAGTTCTATTTAAGCTTCTAACCCCATAAAGATTGGGTGATCATGGTAAATTGACGCATAATTTGATACAAAATAACTTCTACAGCAATGGCCGGATCAAAAAATCACTCATTTGTTTCAGAAAATATTCGGTTGGAGAAACTTTTATTGTAGGTGATAGGACATGTTATAAAGCCTATTGCGTTTAATGACCTTTTTCTTAGGCAACTAAAAATATGCAAAAAAGCTTTTATTAAAAGAATCGTAATCTTGCCTCAAGTTACCTCATTTATCAAAACCCAACATTAAGCACCAGCTTCTAGGGACTTCAAAATTACGCAAGAAATTAACGGATGCACCGAATGGTACCGCGAAAAATCTGCCTATCCAATTCTAAGGGGCCTGGTTTCATTGGTTAGCGCTAACAAAATACTACGACATTCAGTACTTCAAAATCTAACCTCAGTATTTTGATAGGATTGTTCCTAATTAGGAATTGTATTATCAGGTTCGTTCACCTTACGCGGACTGGAGATAATAAAGCATACAGAGTTACCATTTTTAGCACTAAGTGACTATCCTTCACAAAAATCCGATGAATGCTCTCCGTCTATAGACAGGATCGAATCCTGGGCACCATTTGAACATCCGGTTACGGGTATAGTGCAGAGATTTTCTATGGTCCTCTGTATCGCCGCACTCTGCTCCAGGAGGTTTTCCAGAAATCTTCCTCGATGCTGTCCAACCTCCTTTCAACCTTCCAGCTCAGTACATTTGGGGCTTCCGTCTGCGGATCCGTCACCGCAGTTCGATACGTCCATTCTCAAACCTTTAGTGGGTAACGTGCATCTCCACTCCACTGACTTCCGATTTGGCCATAATTATTCTCACAAACAAAAATTAGTATTCGCTTTACGTATTTGTGCGAACTTTAAACTATCCCATAAAAATAGTATTAACATGAAAGCGAAGGGTTACATAGTCCCGTTCGGAAACTTTCCTTTCGTTTTAATTACTTTGGTAAAGAATATATATATATATATATATATATATATATATATATATATATATATATATTGAGATGTTCAGAAAGAGGTAATAGAAGTATCGGACAGCTTACATGACATTTGGGTAATAAAAAGGGGTGATTTCTAGCTCGATACAAGTGCGAGACATAATTCTATATAAATCTGGTTCACGATGTGTTTAAAATAAATTTATTTGATATAAATTAATCTGAATATCATTTGCTTAGTTTGGTTTCAACATAAAAAGCAATTTGCTGCTACCAAAATTGTCAAGAATGTTAAATATCATCATTTTCGTAAAGTCATTTTAGTATTGCAATTATTGCAATAAAAATCAGTTTTACAAGGGTAATTTGGCAAGTAGACATTTTACAGGTGTTTAAACATGGACTATATAGTTATGATTAGGTTAGGGATAGTGTATGTTTAGTTTTTAAAGGCAGGAAATACAAAAATTTAGTAAAAGGGTTATAATATGGACAGTATAGACATTTTTCGCACATATTTTTGGAAGCGAATTAGTGACAAAAATTATAATACAAGATTCACAATAAGAAAAACATTTAGAACATTATGGCATACAGACATTTATAGTGCCGTACATTATATAGTGAAAAATTTCAAAAAGAGTGTTAGACGATGAGACTTTTTCAATGCAAGACTATATAACATTATGCATTGCAAATAATTAGTGAGAACAATAAAGACAAGTAGTACAAACCTTAAACATAACATTTTAAGTGTTAAAAACATTTTTAAATATAAATTAATTTCATTTTTAGATTTAAGTTTGGTTACGTTGTAAATTTTAGGTTTTTTATATAATTTTATACTTTTTCCACTTTCTTAGACGTAGATTTTGCTCTTAAAGCAAATAATAGATGTTCTTTCTCAATATGAATAAGTTTTTATAAGGATACAGCGCTTTTCTCCGCTAAATTATGCTAAATCTGAGGTGAATTTAAGCTAATATTACAAAAGCTTAAAATTTTCTTTAAATTAATTGTTTCGAACATAAAAGATATGTATTCTTATGTAAAATGTCCTCAGAATTCCATTTTTGCAAGTAATTTTAGTGTAGCTTGTAAGTGTAAATAGTTAAAAGCTTATTTTAATTAGAGTAGGTTACTTCGTTTATTAGTGTTAGGAATTATAGCTTGTTAGGTGTCCTTTTATTCAAAATTTCACGTAGTTTTCATTTCCGTTTTTAATTTTCAATTCCGATTATGCATAAGAAAGTTACGGCCAAAATTCCATTTATGTACAATTTATAATTTTGATCCTCCAATCAGATCCATAGCTACATTTGCAATATGGCTGTAAAAAAAATGAAATTTGTGTAACAACCAGAAACATATAAAAGCAAGCGCTCAGGAAATGACTCTCTCTTGAGATTGTTTAAAAGTGTAAAAGGTTAAAAGTGTTGTAAAATTTGTGAATACATAACCAAATTTATTATCGTCAAGAAGTTTTACGTTACGAATAATTTTCGAGAGCACTTGCTTTGTATCGTCGGATAGAAATAAATAGTTCGGTCTCCGATACCTGTCGTTTAATAAAAATAATTCTGTTCGATTAATTGATGTTACGATTTTGTGAAGATTTGTTTACGTGTTTTCAAATTTAAAATAATTCTTGTTTACCAAATTAAATTCCATTTTTATTTGGTCAAAGTTTGTTTTATTTCTTCGGACAATTCCTTTTAAATAAAAATTATTATCGGTAGCTAAAATAAAAGTGTTGTCAACAAAAATCTTGGATACTTAAACATATATTTTAAACGATATCACTCATTGAGCTATAAAATCATTTAAATAAAAAGTTACCGTTAATAAATAAGTGGTTGGAGTTTGCCGTTTTTTGGGGAAAACATCTATAAGCCTGGAAGTTGGTGTCTTCGACAACCGAGAACCGAGATAGCAGTTGGGTATTGGTAACAACTGTAGCCGAGTGAACATTGCTTGCATCCAGCTGAAGTATTCGAAGACATCATTCAATCAACAGGAAGGACTGTATATGTGAGTCAAATTTTATAACCCTACCTATTGTGAATATTCATTGTTATTTTCCTGCAATTTGTATTTGGTACATGTTTTTAGTTAAGAATTTTAAATATTTACTTGTGTAAACACCTGTAAAGATATTAATTTCTTTTCTTTTTCAAAATTTTCATTTTGGTTCCAAACATTAAATTTTCTAAATTTAATCATCTGACATCTTTGACAGTTACTTATTTTCACTTAAGTTCATTAACGCATGCGTTGGATAGCAAATTATATTCAGAACATTTTGTATACTTTAAATTCAATTACATATAGGATATTTCTTATACTCAAAAATTTTATCTTCAACTAAATTCCCTGAACTCTATCCCCATATGAGATTCTGAGCTAGTCCGGTGCAATATAACATTAAGAGTTAAATAATTACTTCAATTATATTATTAACATTAAAATTTTAAATTACCTCAAAAATAAATATAAATAAATAATATAATTAATTTTTCCCCACAAATTGTGTAAGTCGCCCTTTTTAATTTAGAATCATCTTAATATTAAAACATACCAATATGTATATATATATATATATATATATATATATATATATATATATATATATACGCGTATATTCATCTATAAATACAAATAATAACGGATTAGTTTGAACAGCTAAAGCCGTGGGTACCCATTCCTAATTGAAATCGAAGCTTTTCTCAATAACATCTGGACTCGTTTTTGTTAAATCCTGTTGTCAAAAAAAAAAATTAAAACTGAGGTTTACCATACTATTCTGACCAGGCATTAAGTTCTCTACACGGACAAAAATCAATGCCGTACAAGGACTAAAGCGGCTATTTAAATAGATTTCAACGTAATACTCGTACTCTTGAGAAGTGTATTGGCAACCAAATCCCCAAATTATCACCCTGTTATGAAGCGACAATTCTGTGCGATTCTATATCTTGCAATAATTAAATAATAAATTCTTCTGATACAAGCACCTAACGGGTTAGTGTTCGCTGGTTAAAATCAAGACGGAGACGATTATTTATCGATATATGTTTGTTTAAGCGCCCGTTTTGCTGATTAAAACCAAAACGGACATGATTATTTTTGGATACAAATTTACGCTTTTAGTTTTCACTAAAACGGAAACGATAATATACTAACGGTTTGCAATTATTATCTGTAGCAAAGCCATAGGGCGTCTCATAAAGGTTCAACTAAACTCTACCCATTACGACCGCAAACAAACCTATTAAATTATAATAAAAAAATAAAAATTACGTTGAAACATTACGCCTCTTCTTACATTCATTTCCAATTAAAACAATTGTTAATCCTAAAACTATCTCCGCGTCCGTAGCAAATCCTATACGTATCGAATTTCAACGGTTTTTATCATGTGTGTGGTAGCGGTGACTTCTACTAAACTAGTTAGGAAAGCTAAATTTCTTGCAAAAAAATAATCACGTTGCTAAATATGTGTATACAGAGCGTCCCACAAATGGTGCGAAATCTCCCAGATCTAGGTAGACCTGCTAAAAATAAGGTCACAAGTTTCTATAAAAAAAATTCCTCTGATGCCTCCCTACGAAGATGTTCGCTCTTGAAGTTGAGTATTAAAAATGGAAGTTCTTTACTGCTCAATGAATTTTAATAATTTTTAGGTAAAAGCTACACCATTTAAAGCTCTTTGGAGTAGCCTATTTAAATGTTCAGTGACGCTTCAGGGAACAGGGGGCACTGAACCCTCTGGATTTATAACCTCAAAAAAATTTTTTGAACAGCTTTTGCACTTTTTCCAAGTGAATTTCTTAATCGTTGGCCCTTTTTACGTCAAAAAGGTATATTAGTTAAATTTCGCTAAAACTAAGCGTTTCGAAGATAACCGCAATTCATGCTGACGATGGTGGTTTTAATTCGCCCTATTAACAACAGTAGTACATAAGTCGAGTTGGCTGTTTAACACAAAACATTTATTATTAGAGGAACAATGATTTGAAATGAATCTAAACCTAAAACTAGATAAAACTAACGTCAAACACGAAAAGAAGAATATTTGTTTGTAAAGAACCAGCGTCCTTTACGTATGCTTTTTAGAATAAATTATTTGCGGACCATCCTATATCTAAAATTTCAAAAGTTTACGCGATATTGCACAACGAATAATTTATTAATCACCGCTGACGTGTATTTCTAAAAACCAGTAAGTTTTTGCACGTCAGAACGATTACAACCAATCGCATAACGGCCTCCCCCGCACGGTAGCCGCGAAGCCGCCCACAGATGCACCTTTATAAACCCGCGACGCGCGTGAGAGAGATATAGAAGAATCGAAGTAGATTCAAGTCAAGCCGATATCCAGCCGCCACCGTACCAGTGAATCGAAGTAGATTCAAGTCAAGCCGATATCCAGCAGCCGCCACCGTACCGTTTGCTTCGTGTAAACACCGACCTGTTATTCACCGCCGAAGAGTCCATCGCGATCGTGTGATAACGCGCACCACCTCGCACCGGGCAACCTAAAGTTTAATCCTGTACTGCCATTAATAGACACGTAAGTTGTAAAGTTATAAAATCTGACAATTTACAATCAAACACTACAGAACGTGAATAACGCCGGGCTGAGTCTCCAGGAGTTATAACCAGTACACTAATACCTAGAGTGCCACGCAGGGGTAACCCCCGACGTAACTCGCAAATACAAAGTACACTACCACCTAGAGTGTCACGCAGGGGTAACCCCCGACGTCACATCTTAAACACTTGAGGGTGAAGGGTTGTTACAGGGCTGTAAAGACCTGCGACCTTTCTCTTAGTCTATCCGGTTAAGACAGGCTATCGCCTACGTTTTCTGGGTATTACTGAGATCCCGCTCGAAACTTATACATACAATACATACAGACAAACACAATAACCGTACACGGTGTCTTTAATCGCAGGAAAGTACACCAGAAACCTGTTGTATAAATTTGTAGTCAATATAACCATCGCAAACACCTAGTGTGAGATCGTTTGTAAATAAATTGGATAGTACGTAAATTATCCAATATTTACCTTAAACCTATGGAAGTCGTTTTAGAGTAGTTTTAATATCAAGTATTTTGTTCCCTTGATTGATTGTAGATAATGAGGCTTTGTATAGAAATCCGTAATTAATTCCGTTAAATAAATAATCTAATTGCCTAATCAAACCGGTTATAATTAAAGAAAGACAGTCCCGAATCTCACATTTGCATACGCGCATTTCGCGTGTATTATTTCCTGGGAGTACGACATATTCGCTTCAGCGCTCCAGAGTTACTGAAGAATAAATAATCATGCCCTGTGCATAAGCCGAGAACGATATCGATTTTCTCCGTCCGAGGTCGTTGCACCGGCGCCGTTGAACAAAACTACTTAAAGCAACGGTACCAGCTTCTGTAAATACAGGACCGTAACATAAATTTTACCTACTAGGTAAGGAGTAGATTAAAATAATATCTCTGTTCACAGAAGCGACTACGCACACAGTAACTAGCCGCCCACAAGGAGAACGAGAGTGAGGAGCCGCCAGGACCAAGAAGCCCCAATACATTTTGAGTTGATGTTAATACCAGTTTTTATTATATTGTTAACTTTATTTAATATACGTTTTAAACCGCTTTAAGAAATTTATTTAAGGTGACAGTGTTAAGCCTATCCAGTAATTAATACGAACCACACCCCGTTTATAATAAATTATAAACACGATTGAGCAAAGCCGAGGCAAAATAAAACCGCGTTGGGTTACCAAACCAGAGGGGGGCACATTACCAATTGCAACCTAACGTAAAATATATAAGTAGGGAAACATATTGTTTACATAAAGCAGCGCTAAACGTAGGGCAGGCATTACATGTTCTAAGAATGTATATTAAACATGACTAAATATCAAAACCTTACATACAAAAACGAAAATCTGGAACACATCTATACCTAAAACTAAAAAAAACTAACAATAAATATGAGAAACTGATTCTACAATTTCAGAACACAAAATACTCAACATGAGAACCCCCTTTCCTAATGCACATTCGCGCACGACGAACTGAAGATTGTTGGACTCACCAAAGCATTTGTTGGTCTTCTCTGATTTCATCGAAACGAAACATTATTCGGTCAAGAAGCTCTTCTTGTGTGTTTATCGATGTTGCATATACCAAATTTTTTAAATGACCACACAGAGAAAATCTACAGGTCCACCATGACATATCCACCGGTTTGGGTAGACATCATTTAAATGCTCCCTAACCAACAAACTAAAGTGTGGGGGCGGTCCATCGTGCATGAACCACATATTTTGGCTGGTTCCGATATCCACATCTTCTGGGAGCTCGGGTAACTTATTTTGAAGAAACTCGCAGTAATATTGTCCATTTAGTCGAGGTGGCAAAACGAATGGGTCTACAAAATGCGGGCCAATAATTCCAGCCCATACATTAATTTGGAACTGTTTTTGATGACGCGTTTAAATCGTCGCATGTGGATTCTCTTCATCCCAAACGTGTAAATTATGTAAACTTATTGCTCCGTTTCTTCCAAAACCTGCTTCATCCGTGTACAATATTCAACGAGTAAACACTGGATTTCGTTCAAATTTTCCTAAAAACCAGTGCGAAAATCGCAACCTGGGTGGAAAATCAGCTGAACTAAGGGCATGTACCGAATATGGTACGGATGAAGCAGTATTTCCCTAAAAATCCTTCCAATGGTTGATTTTGAAACGTTCATTCCTAAAGGTGGTGGTCTGATGCTAATTGTTTGAGCGACTGCACTCAAAACGTCTTCCTCCACTTCTGGGGACCGTGTTGCCCGAGGAGCGCCCCTATTAGCATTATTTGGTGCAAACTGGTGTAGAATAGCGCACAAATTTCCTGTGGTTCACAATTTTTAAACAAGCTGATCTTACCAGTTTCCCTCAGTCGCCGATCTGCATGTTCAAATGTTTTGCTACTACGAACCCTCCGATTAGTGAACCTTAGGTGGTATAGTCCTCTGGCTCTTAATGCATTACACGAAGTCATTCCTTACCTCAAATGTATATCCGCATATTCAGTATTCGTGTAGTTCATTTCTCACCAATTACTAAATTAAATGACGCTCTTAAACTTTAAAGAAAGACCTATACTATTGTCTAACCTAATTGTCACAACTTGACAGATCTGTTTCTACATGAACAGCCAACTTGTGTTCATGTATCTATTACTTAGTGTTAATTAATTACTATTAACTTGCAAATAACAATTGTAACTACTATTTGTTACCTGAAATCAAAAAAGTAGATCTATTTTACGTAGTAAAAGACTGAAGAATGAGGCATTAACTTAAAAAAACACCTTACGATAGCCTTTCAGATTTACGAACGGTGTTCTGTCCCTCGCCAAAATAATTCAGGATTTGAACCTTAAAAATTCTAAACGATGTGACTTTCTGAGTCATGTTTTGATACTTAGCTATATTTCTTATAAAAAGTTCTTCTTTTATGTTCGTTTTTCCATTTTTAGGTTTAGATGCATTCCAGATTATTGTGCTTGTAAATAATGTTTTATTTAAAAACAGCCGAACTAAAATCATCATAATGTTTTATTTAAACACAGCCGAACTAAAATCGTTTATTTCCGAAACGGTTAATTTTAGGGAAATTAAACTAGTACACCTTTTTGACGTAAAAAAGGCCAAAGGTTAAAAATTTTACTTGGAAAAGGTAACAAAGTAGTTGAAAAATTTTTTTTAGGTTAGAAACCCACAGGGTGCCGTGCCCCTCTGCCCCCTACAACATCACTGAACTTTTAAATAGACGGGTCCAAAGAGCCTCAAATACCGTGACATTTGCCCAAAAAGTATTTAAATTTATTGAGCAGTGAAAAAGTTATAGCGAAAATTCACTTTTAACACCCAACTTCAAGAGCGAATATCTACGGAGGGAAATCTCGGAGGAATTTTTTTATAAAAACTGACTTTATTTTAATTAGATCTACCTAGATCCGGGAAATTTCCCAGTATGTCTGGGACACCCTGTGTATATATATATATATATATATATATATATATATATATATATATATATATATATATATATATATTCATAATACCGATGTGGATTCTAATCTTTATTTGTCCTAACTTAACATAATATTTTGGCTCACTACCAAATAATATATTGACTTAAATTGAAGGTACAAACTTGTGTACAAAATTTTCATTCACGCGCTATAGTGATAATTAATGTTATGACAAAAAAAGTTTACTCGCTTACTTCACGCATTGGGAATTGGTCATGTTTGCATGTTTGGGCTATTTACAAGCAAATTTAAACAATTCGTTACAATTTCTTTTTGGTAATACGTTCAGAAAGAATCGAATTTTATTGATTAGCATTGGAAAATAAAATATTTATGAAGGTTTAAAGTCGACCATGTTGAAAATGATACGATTTATAATACCTTTTTGTAAATAAAATTCAACAGTTTTAAGATTAAGCCAATTAAACAATTTATATAATTTAACAATAATGTATCACTTTTTACTTTGATAGTACACTAATCTAAACTTAGAATAAGCAATGAATATACACTATATGCATAATAGTAATAGTAGGTACACACCAAAACACATGTATGGAAAAGAATGTCGCTAATAGAGTAATAATACATAGGCACGTTAATTGCAGCTTGAATAAATTAAAAACTAATTTCAGAGAAAATGAAAAGTACAATTCCATTCTACTACCTAGTATTATTAATAATTAATAATTGACCAAACACGCAAAACTCATAAACTTAATTTTGTATACGAGTTTTGACATATCAATATTAAGAATGCATGTCAATTATTATTTACGTTACGTGAATCAGCCAAAATCATTTAAGTACATGATTTGAGCAATATTTGTGTTACTCACTTTTACAAAAATTTTGTAGTCGTTATACACATATACATACAGATAAGATCTCAGTCCTCTAATTCATACCGAGTGAATGTGACCTGAGAAACTAAAGTTCTGATCAAAACTGCACTTACATCTTTATTGGCTGTATATGCAAAGGCGAACAATTAATAAAACAGTTATAATTATGCTTTAAGTATATTTTGCTTCATAAAATCTTATGTTTATATTCCATTCTAATCGCAATCGGTCCAAAGTATAGTAAACATATTGCGAAGGGTCTTTACCAAATGACGATGATGACTATATGGTTTACAATCCACTAAAGCAAAAAAAATGTTTAGTTTATTAATAATTAAATTATGATCGACAATATTCGAAGTCAGTGTAAATGACATGGTCTTAAGGCGCCTCTATACAGCTGTAAAAATTTCGGATTCCTTACTGGTAGGCAACATACATATCTCAATACTCCCTGAGGGATAAAACCAAACTTGTTGAAAACGTCTCTAGTTCCACATGTATTTGTATATACGTTGTATTGTTTACATCGCTGTTGACGCAGCACATCTTTACCTGATCTGGCAAAATAACAATTACTAATCCTCTATTGTTGAAACTGGGGATAGTAAAACCAGTTTTGTAACTTATGTGGTTTATTGTTGGAAGATTATTAAGTGCATTTGCTTAGAAATAATTAAAATTACACGTTTACCCTTTCCGTACCTTTTTTTTTTTTTGTTAACTTTGTTCTCAAATTCGCAAATTGATAGGTTTCTGATAAAAAAAATTAGATGCTTTGTGAAGATCGCAATTTATGATTAGTGTAATTCAGAACCAATTTTGCATACGAATGTGTAAATTAAGCTTTATGTAGAAATAGAAATTTATTTTCCCACTTTATATTATAACACAATTATCTTAATTGTTAATGACTCTTTATTCAAAATAAAAGTAGGTAAAAATTTCTCAAATTGAGGAATGAATTGTTTATAATTGATACTTAATTACGAAGTACGTTAGTGAAATATATGTTAATTATGGTTTATCATTAAAAATAAATCATCTACCTAATTAGGTTGATAATTGCATCTATGTTGGTATTTATACAAAACGTAAAAACGTAAAACATTATTTATCGCGTGCTTCTGCAGCAGTGAGTAATTGCGAATTTTATCATACTTATCAACGATTAGTGTGTGAAAATTTTTATTTGCATTTGACATGCCGAAAACTAAAAGAAGCTTATCTATACAAGGAAAAGCATGAAAGTGCGAATGAGACAACTGAATTCCAGGTTAGTAGAATATTTATTTTGTATTTATATAATTATACCAAAACATACGCATCGTTATAAATAGGTAATTCTAAATGTTTATAAGAGATGGAAAAAGGTTTTAGATCCAGATACAGTTACAGTCCTCAATAAGGGCCATGTTCTAAATTTTCCATGTCATTCGGAAAAAGTTGTATGTGCTGAAACCGATTCCATTTCAGTTACAAACGCTGAAAACATTCAATTTGTCGTGGCTAGTGGAAAAGATGATGAAGTCAGTATTGATACTTTAACACCAAAGGTGACTTTCTGTATGGTATGCAGGCCAATTTTTTTGGGGACTACTATAAACCACTGTACTTGCAAAAATTCCCAGAGGAAAAAATTAAAGCTCCACAGGTTCCCTCCAAACGTAGGATTCGTGTTCCGAAACGAAAGTTGTTTGCTGTTACAGATGAACACTATGGTCCTGAAGCTTCAATTGAGGAAATACCGGGCTTAGACCTGGAGTATTATATTGAAAAAGTAAAAAAACTAATGGAGGAATTGAAAAGCGTTGATCGAGCAGTGATATGTGAAGAAACGGTGTTATAAGGTAATTGTGCGCAATGGAAAATGAAGCGGAAAAGGCGTTTAACTGCATCGACATTTGGAAAAATATTTAAAATGGAAAAAAGTACCTCCACGGTCGCTGCTCTGCTGTATTTTAGTTTTAGGGACACATATGCTACAGAATTTTGTCTAATTCACGAAACAACTGCCATTTCTTTATTTGAAGACCAACATCGAAAAAAAGTTCAACGCAGTGTGTTAGTTATTGATGAGGAATTCACATTTCTGGCGTGTTCACCTGATGGTTTAGTAAATGACTACGCCGTAATTGAAGTCAAGTACTCTGCACAAAGTGAAAACCTTCCACCAATGCAAGCATTTGAAAATGGTAAAACGGATTATTGCGTGAAAGAAGGGCGAAAATGGTGCCTTAAAAAACCCCATAACTATTTTTACCAAATTCAGGGATTGCTTCACATTACCAAAAGGAATATTTGTTATTTTGTCATCTATACCAGCGGGGAATACACGTTGAAGAAATCGAAAGGGAACTAAATAGACGTACGTAGGAGAGAACAAATATTTATATATTTTTTTATTTGCAGAAATGATTCTTTTTGGACCACAAAATGGTGGAAAGATTAGTTTTTTTATAATTCTTTAGTCCCAGAATTGGTTGACCCACGAAGGAGTCGAACTCAACCTCTAAGAGAAGTTTATATGTCTTAGCTTCATTTTATACCAATATTTATTATTTGTGATATTCATTTTTTTTGTTCAGAATAAAAATAATTATAAAATAAAAATAAATAATAAATTTAAAAAAACATACCTACCTAACGCAATTCCGTAAACAATACATCAGAGTGACAACTAATAATACAATTTAAAACTTTCACACAACTTTGTGTTGCAAAGTATAAAGTAAATCATAATTACAAACCCTATGATAGTTGCTTGCAGATTGAAAATGAATAACAATGGGTTTTGGATGCAATTATTAGAAATGAATTAGTCATACAGTAAGCAGGCAGCGTTGTCGATACTCAGGTAGTAATAATTGCGCCTTAGGGTTTGGTGTCATGTAAGTTGCCTAACTGTACATTTGCCGATTGAACATTTTTTCAAAATATAAAATACCTTTTTGTGTATTTACTGCATTACTATAATAATTGAAAAAAATATCTTTACGCACAGCTGTACAATTTTATTCAAGAAACACATAACCGCAAAAAATTTTTTCATATCGCGTTTACCAACTGAGACATCTTTTAAGTAAGTTTTACTAATAGCGATAATTATTTTCAAAATTAAGATGATTATCAAGCAAATATTTTCTCCACGATCAATACGGAACGTAATAATTACAAAATCGTTTTTAATAATAGAATACAAACATTCACACTCTAGAGAGTGAATTTTTTTTCTGAAATACTTGCTCTTATGCGTTTTGTATGTATTTTCATTCCATATCTAGATACGGTATGAATATTCCGTAATCGGTCCAAACGACGTAGATTGCCAATGATTTGAAAACTGTCAGTGTCAGTTGCAAATCTGACAGATAATTATCCTGACAAAACATAAGCGCGAACCTCCTGCCTAAAAAATCGAGAAAAGAATACGAAAAGTTTTATGCGCTGTTAAGGTACTGGCAACAAGAAAAACAACTCTTTTGAAAAATTAATTTTTCCATTAAAAAAAAATCTTCCATTGGAAAATATTTCAATCCTAAACCTATAAATGGAAACACGATGTTGATATACATATAAGAAAAATTTTTGTTGAAGCGCTCTTCTGAAACTATATTGTAAAAAATGAAGGTTTTACGGAAGAAAATGTTAATGATTTCTTAAAAAATGCTCCAGATGAGACATATTTAGTTACAAAGGTAATAAAATTATAATTCAATTTGCAATTTTAATACAATGTAGTATTTTTGCTAGGTCGCTCTTGTCATTAGCGTTTTACCCAGAATGAACTCTACAACAAAAATTTCCGATATTAAAGGTTTACCGCGATAGTAATTTCTATTTTTACAAAACTAAAAACCAAAGAATTTACAGTCACAGGAGAATTTTATAATATTGTAAAAAATATTTGGCTCTTTTTATTAACAAAAAATAAATGTACACGACAAGTGATTGAATAAACAAACTGGGCTAAAAACAAATTGATTCCTGAATATGGATAACCCGTATATCCACCCAGCAACTACGGGGCGGGGATAATTGAAAAGACATGGAAAGTCCGCAAAGATACATAGAAGATTTAGAAGAAAATCAAATAGTCGCTTCGATTACTGGATCTAGTTGTTCAGATCGTTCCTTCATCTTAATTCTGCTTGCTACACAACTGTTACGTGTTACATCTGCCTCTTCAAATCAATCTGTTTTGAAAATTAAAATATTACCAACCCCTTTTAACTTCAGTAATTGTACCAACACTATAAATATAAATATTAAAGTAAAAAGTAACTTTTGTTTATATAGTATAATGATTTGTTTTGTTGAGATTTCATTCATTTGTTAGTTATTCATACCTTCGTTCTAAAGAAATTAAAAAAATCTCAAAACTTGTTTTGTTTTTTGTTCAGATTTAGGTTCATTGTTAATGATTCATATTTTCTTGTCGTGGAGAAAATACAGTCTGTTACTCTGTTAGAATGGAAAATTCGATACTCGTGTTCCACTCGTATTGAATTTTCTCATTCTAACCTCGTTACAGAATATACTATACGCACGGTTAAATATGTACCGTTTCACAAACAATATCCAGTATTGAAAATTTCTTTAAACTTGAATGTAACTGTCTGAACCTAACAGAAAGTTTGACAATTTTACGGATCTTTATACGTGCTCTCCATATACCCCTTAATACACATAATGTATATTCTGAGCGAAAATAATGGTGATTGCTGACCATGTCGATCATTTAAAGTTATAGAACAAAGGGATATATGGTTTTGAATCGAATTATTGAAATAGATAGTAGAATTGCAATTTTGAATTGGCGAAAAATTCACTAAAGGGTTAATAAAAGATTGCAGCAATTTCACTCAAATTTTCGTAAGTCGTAGGTACATAATTCTAAACCAGTTTTAAAAACAAAACCTGTCGTGCATTTCGAGCACAGTGTTACGCTATTCACATCTGTTGTGTGTGTTGCATATATGTATACGTGATTTAACTATTACTTCATTATGTGTAATATTTTATTTAGTAAGCACACACACACACACACATACACACACACACACGCACACACACACACACACACACACACACACACACGCACGCACGCACGCACGTACATATATATATATATATATATATATATATATATATATATATATATATATATATATATATATATATATATATATATATATATATATATATATATATATATAACAAAAATATATTTGACTGAACGATTAATGATTAAGAAATGTTTAAACAAACAACAATTTGTTAATAGGAATGCAGTTAGTTAATGAATTAAGGCAAAAAAAAGAAAACTCTTGATTTGAGCGTCTAGTTTTCGGTAAATTTTATTTCCTTTTTAAAAACAGTCTGTAAACATTTAATTAATTAATATAATATAATGTTTAAATACTTACTATCAATGAGGATTACAATAAAAGCTTACAATAATACCAAACTTTACTAATCTTCATTTTAAATAAAAGTAAGTAGTATATTTAAAACATAAAACCAGTAAATCTGACAATATATGGCTAGATGTGTTTACAATTTTTTTACTATTTGTTGTAACAACGATCACATAATATAAAAATATAATAAAGATGTTATCAACTTAGAGAGAAAGAATATGAAATTAACAATTTTAACAATTAATTAACAACAAAATAACGAAAGTCTGAAAAATTATAGGAAGGAGAATATTAATGTTGAAAAGATAAAACACTTTACGTTGTATGTCACTTTTGTGAGAAGTACTTCTACTCACAAACAGCGTGAAGTTTGACCAATGTAACTTTTCTCACAGTCGTTACATAGAATGGAGTACACAACCTAGAACTCTCTAAAGTCTAAATCCAATAAAGGAGCTTTAATTTTGGTATACAAAATAGAATTCTAGTAACATGTCAAGAAAAGGGATTCTGTTGTGATGTGTTGATTAATGCTACTAAAAATGAGTAGAACTCATCTATTTTGTCATCAGGTAATGCAAGAATAACAACAATATTTAAAACAACAAATTCACACTACAATTAATTGAAATCATATCCCAATGCTTTTCAACACTGTTCATAATAACCTACAAAGGTAAATTGGTAAACAAAGATACAAGATCGAAACTAACTAAGACATAACCATCCGCTAATTGGATTATTAATAAATTTGCTAAATGCAAATGAGTCTTGTATATAGAAAGGATTGTTACTAACGTTATATAATTTGGTTACAATTTCAGTAAAATATTTTGCCAATTTACTAATGGGAGCATTTATGATAGAAACGATAGGCCTAACTGCTAACTTAGCTTTATGAATTTTGGGTAAAGCATAAAAGCGTGGAGCCACTAAATTGTAAATTCTAAGAGATTTAGCTTGATCTCGAGAGATCATCTTTTCAGTTTTTAGCTTGGAAACAATTTTGTTAGCTTTCTGTTGTAAAGTACATGTTCGATTATTACGTATCCTATATCGGGTCATTTAGTTCACGCATATTGCGAGACAACTGCTTGTCGGATTTCCATGATTTTATTTTTGATATGAAAGTAATTTTGTGTAGAAAGAAATAACGGAGTCAGAATTTTATTTTAACGTTTTAATTTTTTTGAAAAGGTCTAGCTGCCGATGCTAATATTGTTGTCCATTTAGGTTTGTATTTAATCTATTATGCGTTTTATTATCATCATTAAATTTAATTTTAAACGCAAAATTTTGCGGAGGAAAGCTAGTTTAATATAGTAATTAATGTCGTTTAGCAGATCTAAACTTAAATTAAGATAATCATCTTTGCGCATTGCTATTGTAACGTTACCCTTATCACTTATTAGTCATTATAATATACAATTTAGGGTGTGGTTTTTTTATTTTGGTTTATTATTTTAAATTTATTCATTATGTGATCGTTGTTCTATCCTAAAAAAATTGTAATTACATCTAGTCATATATTGTCACATTTACTGGTTTATGTTTTAAATTTGCTACTTATTGTTATTTAAAATGAAAAATTTTTGTGTAATTGTAATCCTCTCTGATAGTAAGTATTTAACCATTAATTTATTAACATATTAATCTTTAATTAACTGTTTACAGACTGTCTTGAAAAGGAAATGAAATTTTCCAAAAGCTAGACGCTTAAATCAAAAGAGTTTTCTTTTTTTTTCTTAATTCATTAACTGACTGCATCCCCATTAATAACTGTTGTTTTATATATATATATATATATATATATATATATATATATATATATATACTGTATACTGGGTGTCCGGGAAAATGTGGAATAGAACATGAAAAAATAAGATGACAAGTTCCTATAAAATTCAAAATTCGTTCCCACAGGCCCTCCACACGGAGATATGTGAACGTGAAGGACGCCGCTGGAAATCGGTGTTTCTTGAATAACTTTTAAAGTATTAATAATAATTTAATATCATGCACCCTAGCAAGGACCACTTAAAATAATGTCCTTGAAAGATATTTAGCTTTTTTAGTTTAGCAGGGTGGGCTGAGATTAACACTTCAATGCTTAAATTTTTAACTCCCTGTGTGATTAAGACTTAAAAAATACTAAATCAGGCTAGGATCAAACTAAAAAAAAGGTACACTTGTTCATTAGTCGATAAAATGAACCGATTTCGAGAAAAATAATAATAAACAAATTCATGTTTTATTTTTAATAAAAAGGACAATGATTTCTTCGTAACAAAGTGCGACACGAATGTTATTCAAATAACAGGGAAGTTAAATTTTCAGTTGTTTAATACGAAAACGAATACTGAAATGTGGTGGTGCACTATCGTACGTGAAGTACATGTTTGGGCAACTAAGTGTTCCATTAAATCGTAAAAATCGGTCTGGAGGAACTTTACATAAATCTGTTCATTCAGTTGTGCGCCCAACAGGAATGGTCCAATCAAAAAATCTCCAATGACTTCTGCCCAGATATTAATTGATTGGAACTAATGTTGACGATGCGAAACAATAGTGGCATGCGGATTTTCACCAGCTCATACTTGTGTGTTGTGTACGTTTGTGATACCATTTTTGACGAGCAGCGACACCGCACAGAAGAGGAGGCGGCCTAAGATGTCACTACCAACACCGCTAGAAGACATCACCTCTCTAGCCGAGGTTAGCCAGCACCCCATGGACAACAACCAACGCCACCACAGCCGCTATCGGCACCGTTGAGAGAAGAAGCAAAGATGGCCGCCCCGGATGCAAAAAGACCTGGAATGTCCGACCGCAAACGCATACCCCGACGGACAACATGTTCCTGTCACTGGAGGAATTTACCGATAACCCAGCAGCAATGGACCAAACGACGACGTACACCGCAACAGACGCCAGGAAGAAAGTGCCGCCGGTAATCCTTCGTCACAAGGAGAACTGGGTCGCCTTTTCTCGCAAATTCGACCGACAACCAATCGTCTTCACGAGGACCAATGCAATCCACGATGGCATCCCGATGCAGCCTCACTCCAGGACCGAGACCGATGTGAGGTATATGGATAGATGTGGTACCCATCAGGCAAAGAGCGAACGCTTAGCTAAGGTGGTAATAGGTGGCCAGTCCGTAAAACTTTCCGAGGCTGACGTTAGCTTAAAGCTGACACTTAACGGTATTAATATGATCTCTTGTTTCATGATGAAGCAACGAGTATGAGCGATCCCCCTTGTGCTTGTACACCTACCGACAGTCGAGAACAACAGTATCACAAATAAAATTAATTTTGCTTCCTCTCGAAAACCAACTTAATCAAATAAAAATTGCCGCTTAAATAAATAAGGTATGTTTGCACCACGGTCTAGCTCAGCGGGGTACATGGCTTACGAAGCTTACTATATATTGAGAGCTCTTTTCTTTATCAGGCCTTAAAGAGACAGATATATATATATATATATATATATATATATATATATATATATATATATATATATATATATATATATATATATATATATATAATAGCTATAATCAGTTAAGCAAGCCAAGCGCCACAATTTTTATTAGGTTAAATAATTAAATACAACAAAAAATAAGAAAGTTGTATTTTAATACCACATGTAATCTTAGTAAACAATACAACAGCTGTACATTTCTATATTTAATAAAACAAAATAATGCCCGTTGATTAATTGCAGCATAAAAGCAAATAAAATAGTACTTAACGTTGCGCAAAGCTTTACGATAGTAAACTAATTCTTAATCGATAACTAAACTATACATATAATCAACCTTTACGTAGAACTATTTTAAAATAAAAGACGATTGAAACTTCAATGTAATAAAGTTTAGTTTGACCTATGTTAACAAATACAACTAATGTAAGGTTATGCACTCAAACATTAGCAAGGCATTAACAAGTCAGCTGTTTTCTTTTCATTACAACAGTATGAAAACTTCCGAAAAATGTTAGACTAGCTTTACTTTAATGTTCATAAATCAATTCATCTAATTTGTCCAATCAATAAAAACGTAATTTGCACTAAAAAGGATACGCACTTACTTGTTATACACTCTAAATAAAGTTAATACATTAAATTGAAATGAATTGCTCTCGATAACTTCATTTCTTGACGATACGATAAGACAAAACACCAGGTAAGATAAGCCAATCTCCAGCATTTTTCAATAAGGCAAAGGTAAACGTAATACATGCTCTAACCAAGGCGCAGATGTTGTAGCTACAATAGCGGGCGTAACAAACAGCATACATAACTGAAAGCAGGCGTCACATTGCCTCTTTCCATTTGTAATGTAACAAAAACAAAATGTATCTCCAACTCAAGCTTTTCTTCAAGATATCGAAATTGAAACATCATTCCCGCCATTTTGACCTCATGCCGTCATCCACCACGCTTTCTTCAACGTTGAAATAAAACCTATATATCGTCAATTACAAATAATACGAAATTTTCTTAACGCAAGGGGACGGAGTTTCTTACCACAAGGTAGCATTTTCCTTACTAGATATAATAAATTAATACAAAAATCAGCAGTTGCATATCTTATGCGGGGAAGTAAACTTAAGATACATGTAGGTAGGCGGAACGGAAATAAACTCAGGTTCGCCTTGAGCATAAACCAAAATTGATGTGTTAAATACCCAATATATACGATAAAAATATATACGTGGGTATTCGTAATTATACACACTAAGGAGAAAATATCGACGTATCCACCAAAATTTCATTATTGAGAAAAAAACATAACTAAATATACCCAAATAATGTAAATATATTTACAAATAATAGCTCATATTCAAAAACTTGCGTTAAGGTACTGATAGCCAAAAATTGGCACGTTACAACAGGAAGATCCGTAGAAGACCTGCGGCGGAAATCCGGTGTCAGGCAGTGCCACCGGTTCCAGGGTTTCGGCACACACGGCGATGCTGCATTAACTAGGGTAGGGACCATCTCGTGTGCTACAGTGAATGCCCAAAGTACCAAAACCGGTTCCTACCACTGTCGTTACCCCGCCTGCTCAATGAACCTTTGGGTAATCGCACAAAGGTCCGCCGCCAAGACTGGTGCTCCAGGATATAGTATAGTGTATAGTATCGACTCTTATGTAATTCTTAATGTTCTGTTAGCACCGACCAATTATTCACTCAACTAACACTGTTTCCTTTATTTCAGATACGCGGGGCATCAACAGCATCAACAACTCCAATCGAGCGGCAACAGGACAATCCACACAACTAAAACTCCACCAGCAATAACCACCAACACAAGACCATATTTTTTGGATACCCATAACTCTCAACATCAATGATGTCTACTGTCATACATTAAGCAACTCGACAACCCAGCATTCCACGTGCTGAAGAGGATGAAGACTCCTTAGCAACGCCATTAAGAATATATTCATCTAATGTTATCATGTGTCATCCGCAAATGACGTGGACTATGCCAAAAGTTTTAAAAACATTCGCCATGCTTCAAGACTATGTGGCTAAGAGATATGGAGCAGGACAATGGATTTAATGTCCTACGTTTTCGTAATCCTGATGGTACTGGAAAGAAAAAAACTGGAGACTTCCATTTCTATCATTTTCACGATTGCAATGCTTTCCTTTATGTTCCGCGTGAAAAGTAAAAATTTAGTTAACCGATTCGAATGTCTGTTTTTACGTTTATTCTTTTTAGGCCACCTAAGAGAAGTTAGCTATTTCTGAAAATGAATAATTTTGTATAGTAACCAGGTAACGGGTTTTAAACTATTACGTATTTACATAGTTAAATATTTTATTAAAGAAAATTGAAAGCCTTGATTGATGTTAATATTCAGTTTCGCATATAATATTCTTCATACGTTATAAATTTTAGTTTAGCATAGTGGACGATAAACTTAATAACAAACTAAGATGGCGAATATTAAAAAAAACCTTAATACCACATAAACAATAATTTAAATCACAGTTACACAATTATAATTAAACGATTATCCAATCCACGTCAATGGCAAAATTATGGAATCTGTAATTTATTGCAAGTTACAGAAAAGGCAAGTAAATAAATAACATTCCAATTTGTAATGAAAAGTAACCAAAAAAATATATAATAGAGTTAAACGTAATAACTATATGAAAGTGTTACATTTAATGTCTGTTAGATATATTAATCTTATAATCTAACTGAGTAGACAGTCGCGTGTGTTTTCCATATCTTAAATTTTATCCAAAGGTTCCTTTGTTATAGTATCATCAATGCAAAATATGTCTATATTATTTTTAGAAATCAATTTGCATACTGTTAATTAACCAAAATAATTGGAGTTGCCTGACTTGAACAAATTCAAAATTTTTTAATAACAATTTTAATTAATTTACTATTAATATAATAGAAACATTATTTATAATTAATTGTATATAAAAATAAACCTTACATTTTTTGTAAATAGTAAAATTTAAATATTTGCTGGAAACAACTAAAATGATGATTTTAATTTTTGAAGGTTATGTTGCAAAGCAGCAAACCATTTAGCTTGAGGTACTTATTGAGATTACAATTTCTGTCCGTTCGTCCGTATGGATGTATCAGCAAACAGATCTCCAATATGCGTCGACCGGCTTTGTTAAATTTTTTCGGAATAATAATGCAACTTGCTTTTATAAAATATATGAAAAATACAGTGTAAGCATTTTCAATCCCATTTAAGTAATTTTTAGACATACGATAAGTCATGCAAATTAAATGATCTCTAAAATTATATGTACGCATTATCCTATAAAGAGGATATTTAACAAATACTTCTACTAACATTTAAATTCTACCTTAGGCACTTTTTTTCGCCAAATTACACGTAGTATAAAAAATTGTACAGAACAAATCAATCGATATGTTTGGGATCTATAAACAGGTATTTTGATGCATTCGAAACATTCGCACAAGCATACGCACACACACGCACACGCACACGGATACACACACATACGCTTACGAACATACAGGCATATCACAACACACTGCACAACTCACGCAACCTACAGACACTTTTCACGCCATACACGCACACACAAATGCACACGCACATGCACACGGACGTTACATCCATGCACACGCATTTCACGCACACACGCACAAGTACACGCACGCACACCACCGCAGACTCACACGCACAGCTCTCGACACGCACACGCATACACACACTACGCACATGCACACGCACACGTTCAACAGCACCGAAACACGCACACACCACGGGCACACGCCACTACACGCAACGCTCACACGCACGCACCACGCACACGCACGCCACGCACTCGCACACGCACGCAGACCTCACCGCACACCACGCACACGCAGCACGTACAGCATACGCACATGCACACGCACACGTTCACACAGCACACGAATACGCGACAAGCACACCACACGCACCAACGCCACGTGCACGCTATACGCTCACACACGCACACGCACACAGCACGCACGACACGCACACGCACGCCACACGCAACGTACACCGCATACGCACATGCACACACACACTACACACACTACCCACACACACTTCACACAGACGACACGTGCACCACGCAACGCTACACGCACACAGACAGCACACAACACAGCTGCATACGCACACGCACACGACACACATACGCACACCGACACGTTCACACAACACATGCACACGCAACGTACTGCACACGCACGCACAACAAGTTCTACGCACACGCACACGACACTACGCACCCGCACACGCACGTACAGGCACACGCACATACGCACAGATACTCACACGCAAGACATCCACGACAAGCACACGCACGCACACACACGTACAGGCGCAACACACCACACCGCATCACGCACGCACACGCACACACACGCAACCACGCACGCACCACAACACGACACACACACACACTGACCACCACACGCACCGCACACACCTGCAACGGACGCGCACACGCGCACGGATACGCTCACGCACGCCTCGCGCGCAAGTACACGCACACGCACATGCTCATGCACACGCGCACGCAGATGCACACGCACACGCACCAGCTCTCGCACACGCACACGCAAACGTACACGCATACGCACATGCACACGCACACACAATCCCACACACGAACGCGCACACGCACACGTACACCTACACGCTCAGAAACGCTCAAACAAGTGCGGACGGATACGCGCACGCACACACACACGTACCCCACATATGTGCACGCACCCGCACACACAGACACACACACCACACTCACACTCACACTCTGACGCACACGTACATGCACACGCAAACGTACATGCACACAGACGCACAAACAAGTGCGGACTGACACGCACACGAAGACTCATACGCACCCGTACAGGCACGTGCACACGCATGTGCACAAGCACGCGCTCACGCACAGATACAGAGACACACGAACACGCACAAGCACACGTACACGCACATTTACACGCACACGCACATGCACGCGTACCCGGAAACACACACGCCCAGGCGCATGCACGCGCACACGCACACGCACACCGCACACGTACATGCACATATACGCGACACGCAGACGCACACGCACCCTCACACTCACACGCAGACTCACGCACCCGCAATCGCACACACGCACACGTTCATGCACACGCAGTCGCACGCGCACGAGCACATGCTCACACACGCTCACGCGCACACGCACATGCACACGCACACGGACACGCACACGTACGCTAACGCGTACACTTACACGCACACGCTCACGCCCACGCACACGCAAACTCACTCGCACACGCACAGGGATACGCACACACGCACACTCACACGCTCACAAACACGCACAGGCATACGCACACACACGCGCACACATACGGACACTCACACGCTCACTCTCACGCACACGCACGCACTCGCACCCACGCGGGCACTCCGTGTATGCGCCCGCACACAGACACGCACACAAACACGCACACGTACCCGCACAGGCACAAACAGGTGCGGACGGACACGCGCATGCACACACACCCCGCGTATGCTCACGCCCACGCAAACGCACACGAACACTCCAACGCTCTCTCACACGCACACGGACATGCACACGCTCACGTACATGCGCACACACAAGTGTGGACTCTCACGTGCTCGCACACGCTTACGCACACACACACGTATACACACGCACACGCATACGCGTACTGGCGCACATGTACACGCACGCGTACACTCACACGCACATACATGCACGTGGACATGCACAGGGACACACACGCACACTCACACGCAACACACACACACGTACATGCAGACAAACGCACAAACAAGCGCGCGGACACGTTCACCCACACGAACACGAACACGCACACGTACCCTAATGCGCTCATGCACACGCACGCGCACAAGCACACACATACACACACGCACATACGCACACACACACGGACACTCACACGCTCACTCACACACACGAACACGCAGACGCGCATTGAGACGCACGCACACACGCATACGGCCACTCACACGCACCCGCACACCCACACGCACACGCACGCGCACACTCACACTGACACGGACACGCACACGAACACGCACACTCACACTCACACGCACACGTACCAACACACGTTCACGCACATGCACACGTTCACGTACACGCACACGCACTTGTTGACGTACACGCACACGCACACGTGCATGCACACGCACACGCGCGCACACACACACACACACACGAACACGGACACTCATACGCACACTCACACGCACACGCACACTATCACCCACACTCACACGCACACGCACAAGGTTAACGCATATGCACACACACGCACACGCACATGTATACGCATGCACACACGCACATATGAAAACGTGCATTATTTATATATGCTTGGTGGGACTAAGAATGTGTGTGGTCAGGTTAGAATCCGAAGGAACGGAGGAGGAGAATACTACCCTATCATTTTCCTAAACAGTAGCATATAGTGTGCGTGTACGTAGCGACCGTGGCGCTACATCTGAATGAGGAAAACTCCCTGAAAAAACCTCATACAGGGCAGACAGTAATGGGAATCGAACCCATTATCTCCCGAACGCTAATCAGGTAGTGTTACTACAACTCTACTAGCTCGATGTAAACTAAACAGCGATAAACTAAGCAGCGACAGTAACCTCTTGTGGTTCAAGATTTAATAATACACTTAAAAAAAGGTCTCATTCAACTTATTTCTTCCATCTTAAAACGTTTTGCGCCTTCTATCTAGTTAATATAATAGCAATGTTCTGCAAGCTGCACTCTTCGGCTACTCTTCTTTCAATGCGAGAATAGACAAATATTTGGTTTTCCAACTTCACAAAATCCCTTTTAAGTGTAGTAAAGTAATGCAAAAATACTATGGAAGATAATTACATACCTTTCCAGGAAGTAAAATCAACTCAGGAGATGAATTCTAACGCAATGCGAACGGAAATCGTGCTCTTTCACGCGTTGGGTACAGTAACGAAAATGGAGTGGCTAAATACCAATATCTATAGTAAAGATATACTGCGGTATCAAAAGTGGCGTATAATACAGCTAGGAGATATCAGAATATTCAATATAAATTTTAATTACTGAAAGAAGAAATACTACAATATGCCCTAAATTAAATAACCTACATCCAAAATTTTAGTACAAGTAGCGGTAGCCAAAAAATTGGCACGTTACAAAACCAAAGTAATACCACGCCTATGAATATTCGATGATCAGGTATCACTCTGTTGGTATAGCGCTCCATATACAACCGTAATGCTTCTCTTGCATTTCCATTCCCAAGGCCATAGATGAAGTGCATCTCAGCCATTTCAGAGTTCGTATAATTTGCCATTGTTGTGAGATTACGAGTAAGTAAAACACTTTTACACCTTACAGTTTACAACTTAAACCATTAATTTGTAAATGTGCACACAAGTTATGATTTTAAATGCGAACTGTCACAATTAATAAAAACAAGAGATGTCCAAATAAAGCTAAAGCCTACTAGACAATTTTAAATATTTTAATTTCATCGTTTTTATTTTTTTTTCGATAACGGTTGCAGATACGAAAAAACTACAAGAGACCAAAAAGTTTCTAAATAAAACATAAACGTTATTTTATATTTCAGAATCTACCAGTAGTGCACCGCAAAGAAGTGCAGTGGGAGGAAAGGGCACGACCCCTTAATAAAATTTAAACTTCAGCACCTTGTAGTTCTGTAACGAAGCGTTTATGGACCTATGTTTATAAAAACTTTTAGTCATGAAACGTCCAATTATCTCGTAAATTGCTAGTCCGAATTGTACAAAATTTGGAATAAGCCTATTTTGGGATACGGAGTTTTCAGATTTGACATTTGCAATGTAGCCAAATTTGCCGTTTCTCTGATATTATTAGTCACTTTGGTTTTTTAAATACATCACACTGTATATGCAGTCATTATTGGAATCTCCTCTTCAACCATTGTAACACTTATGATTTTGTATTGTCTAGAATGTCTTAAATACATAAAACAGTAGTTTGATGTGTTTTGAAAACTTCTGCAAAATAAATTGTTTCCCTAAAACGGTTGTTAATGAAAAAAAAACGAATTACTATTCTAATGATGAGATGGTACGGCGACAGAAAAAAAGGTCTTATAGTGAAGTAGCCAAACCGTTCTTCTATCCGTAAAGTGACGACGTTACAAAAACTGTGAAACACTTTGAGGACTCTGGAGCAGCAAAGATAGATACCGATCAAGTAGACCAAAAACGGTTATAAATGACAACAAAACTTTAGATATAACGCAGAGGTTCGTTGAAGATCCACATACATCCTCACGCAGGGTTGCACAGTTACATGATATAGGTCATTCTTCAGTCTTACGTGTTTTACATAAGAATAAATTTCAACCATACATAATTCATTTATTGCAAGAATTAAGTAAAGATGACTTCGACCGCAGATTAGAGTTTACTGAAGTAATAATGGATAAAATTGAAAACGACGAAAATTTCGTTAACAACATATGTTTTTCCGACGAAGCAACCTTTACACTGCGTGGGAGTGTAAATCCACTTAACTTAAGGTTCTGGAGTGACGTAAATCCGTCAGGTATAGTGGGTACTCAGTTAATTGGACCGTTCTTCATTGAAGGAAATTTAGCGTCAGATAAGTACGAAATGCTACTTAGAAATGAAATTGTACCTACACTGAGAAGCTTGTTTGAACCAATTTTAATCAGATATAGTTTCAGCAAGATGGAGCTCCAGCTAATTTTGGTGTAAATGTTCGGCGTTATTTAGATAAGATACTTCCCGGATGATGGATAAAATGCATTCTACCACGTCAACTTACAAATGGGGCAAATTTTGAACACTTGATTAAGTAATCATTATGTTAAAGATGTGGTAATCTTTCGATTGTTACGTTTTAATGTAGTTGAAAATAGTTTGTATTAAAAAATTTATTGAAACAATTATGCGTTGCCTGACTTCTGTTTTATGCATTTAAGACCTTCTAGACTACATAAAATCATGAATGTTACATATGGTCGAGTTCGTATTGAAGTGGAGATTCCAACAATGACTGCGTATACAGGGTGATGTATTTAAAAAACAAAAGTGACTAATAATATCAGAGAAACGGCAAATCTGGCAACACTGCAAATGTCAAATCTTGAATCTGCGTATCCTAAAATAGGCTTATCCAAAATTTTGTACAATTCGGACTAACAATTTACGAGATAATTGGACGTTTCCAGACTCTTGGTCCACTCTGTACATGCTCCAATACATGCTCTAAAAAAAATTTTTGCTACAGATCCATAATGAAAAGGATACATTTTCTTTTGGTTAATTTTAATTATTATTATAGGTATAAACAGTGTTATTTTTGTCGACTATTATCTGAAAGAAAATTGTAGAATAAAAAACTATTCTTCCAAATTTTTTTAATAATCAATAATATAAAACCATTGTAAATTAATAAAAATCATCTACAAAATGTTTGTTACAGTAAATGATCAAGTGCTTTTCAATATTTTCTGCCAAAAAACTTTGGCAGTTAT
This sequence comes from Vesta saturnalis, assembly GCA_036346205.1. Lineage (NCBI taxonomy): Eukaryota > Metazoa > Arthropoda > Insecta > Coleoptera > Lampyridae > Vesta > Vesta saturnalis. The sequence continues at coordinate 16,398 of JARFJB010002022.1, read as the reverse complement.
CTTGTAGAATGGCGTTGTTCATGGAAAAGCACCTTTCTACAATATTTAAACAAATATGATTTTTGTAGAGTAAAGTTTTGCTCACTGTGTTCAGAAAAAAATCCGTTTAAAACTCCTTTCATGGATGTGGGTATTGATAACCTGTTATTTTTTTTAATAACTTTTAATTTCGTTGAGATTTTGTTATTATTTATGTTGTCCTGAAAACTTTCAATAGGTGCCAAAGATTAGGTTAGAAGTAAATTTTGCGTTTCTAGTTTCTTAATTATGCCAGGAATACTTATTGTGGAAATGTGATTTTATATACATATGATAGCTGGGAAATTAGTTGGGAATTTTTCAAAATTGTTTGACAGTCCATAATAGACTGGGAACAACTTGAATCGAATTCATTCACGACTTTTTTAAATTCTAGTTTTCATAGTAAAATAGGACAGCTTCTATTCTCGTCTAGTCAAAATTGGTTGTGGGGAGTTTTAAGGTGTTCACGATAAACTTCAATTTCAATTTTAACTAATCCTTTTTTTATGATTGGCTATTGAAGATTTAAGTAAGACGGAAAGGGTTATAAGAGAAGATGGCGAATTCTCAATAAGGTAGTAAGTAGTTCTGTTAGAGACGCCGTAGAGAGCAGGACTCGCGTTTTTTTGTTTGTCTGCGGTGATCGCATTATATACGAATGGGGTAGTTATGGGGTTGAAATAAGTTATTACATACTGGGGGTGTATCGTATTACCATGGAGTAAGTGATCTCCCTTTCCATTAAATGAGATAATATATTGGTTCTCCACATCCCCGAGTTATCTTCTGTTATCTATCGTTTGGCTATGGTGACAAGTTTTGGACATAGAAGTGGTTTAATGCGGATTAATTTAACGAATTCCTGGTGAAGAGGTAGTTTCTCGTATATCAAAATGCTCAAACAAATGAAAGACAAACTTGCCGTAGTGCCGCTTTAATTAAGTGTAGAGTAAATTAATTAACGTAAGGATCGCTTTGTAAATAACGGGACACCTACAAGTATGGTTAAATATTTGTACGTTAACGATAAATAAGATGAAAAATTAGTCATTTGTGTGCTTATGGTTGAAGTAATTGTCATAAATGTAGTTCGTCTAAATATGTATAGGATTTTATCGTTTGTGAAATTTTATTTGGAGAGCGTTACAGTAGAAAATCAGCTATTGAATTCAATACCTGGTGGACCCGTTGTCCGACCGATTATATTGTAGTGCAGAGGAAGAAGAGTAATCTATTGTTGTTGGTGCTACGTAAGGCAAACGTTTATTTTTTTATTTTGTTGGTGACAGTAATAAAGTGTGTTTATGTGGAGGATGCATTCGCTTGCTTTCGGGTAAATTATTGTAGAAAAGCTCTTCAGGCAATTTTAGAAACAAGCGTATCATTCATACGATTTATTTGTTTGCATTGAAAGTATATCAAAATTTATGTTACCGATATCTTTATTATTTGCATTGTATTAATTAAAAGGTAGTTATTGATAAAATGGCCTTGCAAGCGCTGATCGAATTTGATCATTATTTCTTTAGATTTCTTCTTTTGGAATTGCGAAATTTGATGTGTTTTTCTATGTAACTGTACTAAAATGTAAACGCCCTAATATATGACCATTGTTAATGTTTATAACTGTTTTATTAAGAGATTGGAAACTACTGTAACTTTATCCTGTGTGTCTACGATTTGCCGACATAAAGTAATAAATTGGAAAGTTAGATATTTTTGAAAATTTGTAGTAATGATTTATTTTATGAGAAGTATCGAGTCAAATAATTTTACAGTGACAACCTCCATGTATCGTTCATTTAGATTGAAATCAATCTTATTGAAGAAATGCAAGTTTTTTTGTTAAATAGCAAGTCATTTTAAAAGAAGTTTTAGGCTATAAAGTAACGTAATTACGAAGTAAGTCGCGAATATTTTTTTGGAGTAACTTTTTTTATAAATATCGACCAACCGATTCCAGATATTGGCCTGATTTGCCAAAAGGAAAGCAGTTTGTTATTTGTTTGAAAATGAGGTGTATTTTTCGACGAATTTAGGTATTACATCCCGAGATTGACGTTTCGTAAATTTTAAGGTTTTATAATTCTTTCATCACGCTTAATTTTGTTGTAGTGACGAATTTGGGTGTTTTAAATTGAATAACTAAGTATTGTATTTTAATTTATTTATGGTTATTTGAGATAATAGTTTGGCGAGATTGTAGGGGGTCTTGGGTTTCATTTTCGCAATTATGCGGCTTTTACATAAAGCTCAAGATTTTATTGAAGTTTAGGTGTACTTCGCGTCAAGATTTTTGGAATAGAATTTTTAGTAGTAGAGTAGTTTATGTTTGAGTAAACGTTTTTGTTGCCTGTTAGGCCAATCTAAGATCTGTACATGGCGTTTTCTCGCTATAAATGTTTCTAACAGGTGACGTGGCGCCTTTTTGACAATTTTTAGCCGAATTTGACGTTTTTGGGGTTGTGGCGAGTGCCCTTTTGCAACATTAAGTAAGAACCCCGCCCAAACCGCTGAGCTATGCCGTGGCACACATTGCCTTTACGAGCTGGATGCTCTAGTGACTATTTAGTGTGTAATACTACCAAATAACAGCTGGAACCATTCAAAATACCAACAACAAAATTTTCAATGTACCTTCCTTTAACACTTGTAGTTTCATCGACACTAAATCAGATATAATGCTCAGAAATTTTATTCCTTGTTTGTTATAATGTTTCTTCGTATAATGTAGGAATATAGGATCTAGACGTTGTTCGGCGAGAATTACAGTTTCGCTTGTATACCGTTCTAAGAACATCTTAAATTCTGGATTGTCGAGATTGTTTAGTACAATGTTATGGGACACCATCATTTTGCATAAAGCCTCTTCTGCTTATTTACACATTCCAACAGTAATTGCTACCTGGGCTGATTTCCAACGTCCGCTTGTCGTTGATGCGGACCAGTGCGTACATGTTAATTCAACTGGAATTTTTTTGGAAACGGCGATCTAATGGTATAAAGCTTTTATTAATGACCTACATAATGCATACGATAGCGATTCAAATTAATGATATTGTGTTATTAAAACTAATAAACGTATGTAGAAATAGACTGCCTTTGGAAAAGGAGTGTTCGGACAACTAAAGAAAACTAAAACGACGTAAGAAAGAATCACTAACAACACGGTAAGGTAAAATTCTAGTATTTTAAAACTGTAATGCCCGCTAATAGGATTGTAATTGAAAAGTTTTAATCTTTGCATACGTAACTGTTTTTCACACAGACACACTTCCATTGTACAGGGTGTCTGTAGAATTAAAGGCCAAAACTAGGGAATGGGTAGTGGTATTGAACTAATGTCAGTACTTCATATAATTTTTTCTCCGGTCGTTCTTTGCAGAGTTATAGCGCTGTAAAGTTGGAAATTGGAAACAAATTTTTATTTATAAATCGAAAACTATATTTTAGAATTTAATAAAAATTTGATGGATTGTATATCAATGCATCTATTTTACAGTACCAGTACCATTGAGTATACCGAAGTTGTAGAAAGTTAGGACTATCCTTAGCTCATTGGTTACAGGGTTAATACTTTTACGAGCATAAAGCAACAAACTTAAAAACAGTGTCAGTATCTTCCGCAACTGTTTTTCTAAAAAAATAGTGCTCTTTCTTGAATTCGATAAAATCAGTGGTTTCCGGGAAATATTGAATTTTGTAAGATACTGCAGAGCACATACATCTTCCACTATTATTTATTAAATGTATTTTTACCAAGTACACGGCAGTCAATTATTTGTCACGTTGGAGAATATGCAGATATGCATTGAATGTATGGCAAAGCATCTGGCAATTCTCGCGAAGCCAGATGACTTTATTCTGAAAATTTTCCTAACAGAATGTTACCAGACAGAAAACCTTGAACGTGTTGACAGAAACTTACGAGAAAATGGTATGTTTTTACGAAAATTGCAATTATTCCTTTTGAAAGCTAATTTATTTTATTTTTAGGTACATTTAAACGGATAGCAGGTGGCGTGGGTCCCGCAAGAATTGTCCGTACTGCCGTTTTAGAGCAAGATATCTTAGATGAAGTAGATAACAATCCTACATCAAGTGTGAGAAAACTTGCGACTCAGCATAATATTTCAAAAGACAACGTGCACAGAATACTTCGGGAACAACTATTACATTCGTACTATTTTCCAAAAGTACGGAGTTTGAATCCAAATATGAGCAAAGATTCATATGGAATGTGCGGGCTGCAAAAATTGGTCCGATTATAATTGATGGCCGTTTAAATGGACAATCGTATCTAGATTTTCTTCAAAATACTTTAAATTCATTATTAGATGACGTTCCTTTGCAAACCAATATTAACATGCGGTACATGCACGTTGGCGCTCCATCTCACTTTAGTGTTATGGTACGTAATACAATAAAACGTTGAGTACCCCAAAAAGTGAATCGAAAGAGGAGGTCCAATTGCATACTCGAGAATTAAATCCACATGATTCATTCTTCTGTGGTTGCCTCAGAAGTTTGGTATATGCCCGTACAAAGAGGAAGTAGAATTCATTTCTATTGCGATGCTATCAGGAACAATCCAGGGCAATTAAATATTATACGTAGGATTCAACAATGTGTGGAGGTAGAAGGTGCATATTTTGAGCATTTGCTTCTAAACTTATAATTTTAAGTTCGCAATTCCGTGAAGTCAATGACATTTAATGTAAGGTTAAAGTTATTATTTCTAATTCCGTAAAATTGTTATTTTTTATATCAATAACATTGAACATTTGTGTTTGCTCGTTTTTAGTTCTTAATTCCGTAGCTTTGTTATTTTTTAATAATAACCTCTATGGCATATGTGTTTTTTCTTTACTTGTAAATCTTGATAATACATACTTTTGACACATTTTTTCCCAAATTAATACTACAATGTAATAACCTAAAGAATGTTTGATGCCTGTGATAAATAATTTACAGTGGCCTACTTGGCAAAAATACATTTAATAAATAATACAGGAAGTTGTATGTTAGTATCTTGTAGTATCTTACAACATTTCATATTTCTCGGAAATCACTGATTTTATCGCATTGAAGAAAGAGCATCTTTTTTTTAGGAAAATAGTTGGGGAATAAACTGAAGTTTGTTACTTTATCCCTGTAAAAGTTTTGACCTTTTAACCAATGAACGAAGTATAATCCTGACTTTCTGCAAAACATAGGCATTAATATGTTTGACAATCCACCAAATTTACATTAAATTCTATAATATAGTTTTAGAGTTATAAATAAATTTTCAACTTTATATCCCTACAACTCTGCAAAAAAAGGCCGGAGAAAAAAAGTTATATGAAGTACTGACATTATTTCAATACCACCTACTCATTCACAAGTTTTGGCCTTTCATTCCTGAGACACCTTGTGTTTAAAGCAATTGGGTTAAATGGTACGCTCATCAACTGGGTTTCTAGTTTCCTTGATAAAAGACGAATACGTGTCGTAGTTGATGGCTTTTTTTCAAAAGAAGTTAGCATTAACGCGGGCATACTACAGGGATCCGTTATAGCGCCTACACTTTTTCTACTGTACATAAATGACCTTATTTCTTCAACAACTAACCCCATCCATTGCTTTGCTGACGATAGCACTCTTCACTGTAGTTCATCTCATTCTACTCATAGTGATAATCCACCTTCTATGTCAAATCAAGAAATTAAAGCTGAAATGGAAAATTAAATCAACAAAGACATTCAACGTATTCTCGAATGGGGAAACAATAATCTAGTTAAATTTAATGCTAACAAAACTCAGTGTTGCATTATGTCCGCCAAAAAAGATCGATCGTTTCCTGTTGTAAGTATGAATGGCTCAGTTCTTAAGTTTTCAGACTCTATTACGCTCTTGGGTATGACTGTATCTTCAAATCTCTCATAGGTTGACCATCTTCTGTCAGCTACCAAAACAGCTGCTCGTAAAATAGGCTTTTTGTACAGATCTAAGCAGTACTTTACCTCTCGACAACTCCTTCTGCTGTATAAGGCAAATTGGCCTTATCTGGAATATAATTCACACCTTTGGGTTAGTGCTCCCCAATACGCTCTCGATCGTATTCAAAAGAGAGCAATTAGGCTTATAAATGACCCGCCCTTAACTTCTCACATACAGTCCCTTGAGCATAGAAGGATGGTTTCACTCGGTTCGCTCATTCACATCATCAGTATGCAGTACAAATCTCCACTTGTCGTACCAAACGGGCGCAATCCACATTTTTCTACACGGCTTCTAAACTCTGGAATGATCTCCCTAGTTCCTGTTTTCCTCTCACTTATGATATGAGAAAATTTAAGGTAGCTGTTCATAGGCATCTATTGGCAATTCATTATCCCTCTATCCATCCTCCTAAGTGTTCCTCAGTACTTTAGCACGATAGGCCTAATTTAGCCTGTTCAGGTCTACAATCATAAAAAAAAATTGTATAACGTTATACACTTTTTAATTAGGCCTGACCACGAACTTACGATTTTTGACATTATTAAACAAAAATACTTTAGACAACTTCACTGTAGTGAAGATCGAAGAATAAATAGGAATAAAAAAGGAAAAAGCCACGTAATTCATTTCCTCCCCAAGGGTAGGGCGGGCTGCTTGAACTTTCCAAGCTCCATCGGCCACAATCATGGATTCCTAACATACATACATGCATTACGTATATATGCATGTTGAGATTAAGGATGGGTGTGGTCATGATAGGATCGGAAAGAACGGAGTAATGGTTCTGAGGTGGTAAATACTACCCCCGCAATCGCTTAAGTAGCCGCGCGTGGTGTGCATATACGCAATGACCATGCCGCTACATGGGTATGAGGAAAACTCCCTCAATAAACCTTACACAGGGTGGACGGTAACGGGAATCTAATCCATTACCTCCTTTATTGTATGAGGGGCTTAAATTTACATTAGAACAAACTTAATGTTCGTAACAATAGCAACTAAGTCTCTTTTAGATAAACAAATTAGTTACTTTCTTAGAGTGATTCATTATACCTGGTGTAACGAATAAAGGCAAGCGATACTAGATACTGTAATTTTTAACTACATATCTCCTAAATCGGTAATATACTCAATCATTAAAATAGCTAGATCTTGCGCATTAATCAATTCTATTTCTTTAAAAACTTGGGGACAACTTTTACCTAAAAATGCATTATTATGCTTTCAAAACTTTATATAATACAGACACTTAAATACGCCGTATGCTCTAAACTTTCAATATATGCAATATGCAAAATAAAATTGCTGTTATAATAAAATAAACATCAAAAAAAGTCAAAATACTAAAATTATGCTCAGTAGGGAAAACATGCAGATATGTTATTTGCCTAGCTCTAGTAATCACTTGCTTCTCATTACCGGTGTAAAGAAGGCGAAGGGTTTGCAAATGTAAAGGTAAGCTATTGACTAAATAAATTGATAATTCAGTTAAACAAAATGAAAACTTTCAGACTTTAAACTCATCATCTTAAATATTTATGTTTGTAGTTTTAAATCAGTATAAATTACACACACTGTATACGTAGTCACAATAGCAACAGTCATTGAATAACAGCTTAACATTAAGACTGCTGTAAAAATTAGGTAAATATATGTATTTGAAAGCATACTATTGAATATTATTTTATTTTAGTAATAGTATTAATCATTTTGGACCACTATAAAGAACAAATTGAGCAAGTTACTACAAATAGTTATCTCTTGGGTTTATAAATGGTATATTTGTAGATAAATTATTCAAATTTATACATTTCGATACAAAATAATAATATCCTGTACAAAATAAACGTTGTGCCTAACTATATCTTACTACTACATCGTCTTATACAATGCAAAGTATAATAAAAAAAATGGGCTAACTGGATTTAGCGAGACTGCCCTAATTATGAATCAATTGCTTTGTACAGAGTGGTTCATTTTCGATGTTTTCTTATGGGAAGTACCTTTCCATTACAGATAGACAAAAAGTAATATGGGGTCCTTGCGCTCGATTTTGGTGTTAATTAAGGCCCAATAATCAAGATATCTCTGATCGTTATTGCGCAACTCGCCAAAATTGAAAAAATGGCGATTTTGAAAAACTTGAATAACTTTTTTATTTCTAAATGTATCGACAAGCTGTGAAAACATTCTTAAGGCACTTTTTTAAGTAAAATCCGTTAGTGCATTCACATTTTTAATACTTCCTTAATTTAAAAAGATATGACATAAAGTTGTATTTTTTTATATGAAAACCATAGTTGGCTATGACATTTTTAAATGACATTTTTTTTGTGCTTTTCAAAAATATATAACACTTCTATGCTATTTTAATAATTAATTGATTTTTTAAGTTTTTCTTATTTACGTTTTATATTAAGAATACACAGTACACATAGGAGGCTAAAATTTACTTAAGTAAAAGCAAACGATACCTATATGTCAAATAATAAATTAAAAATTAGAAGTGTGCAACAAAGTCATCTTGGAATTTAGTTATTAACATGCCTAATTATACAAATTCAGAAAAATTTTGTACGTTAAAGTGTTTTATATTATCCGAAGGTGATAAGAATGTGGCATCGGAATTATATTTACAAAATTTTCCTGAAAGGCAGCAGTCAAATAAAAATGTTTTTGAACGGTATAGTTAATAGAAATTAAAATTTTTGCTAGTTCATATCTTAATTAATTTTATGTTACAGAAAAATTTAATTGAATTCGGTTCTTTTAAAAATCCCAGGCAAAAAACTTACCTTAAACGAAATTCTGAAAAAAATTCAATGGTCGTCTTAGGATAAGTCGAAGCAGAGCCAACAACTTCATCTAGACAAATGGTTAATCTAGGCATGTGTCGAAGCAAAGCCCTTCGAATTTTGAAGAAACACAAATACCATTGCTATAGATTTCGGAACCAACATTTTTTGACTATAGACGACAGAAGGCGGCGTACTGAGTTTTGTAACTGGTATATAAGTCAGTGCTAAAATATACCTAATTTTTAAAACTTATTGCATGGTCAAACGACGCGCATATCAGTAGTGATGGCATTTTTAATAATCACATTTACCTTACTGGGCAGATACTAACGCTCATGTCAGTGTTATCCGCAGGAGGCAAGGGAAATTTGGAATAAATGTGTAGTGCTGCATTAAAAACGGACGTTTTTATTATCACACGTAGGAAAGAACATTAAACTCAATGAAATATCTCGATATTTTACGAATTCATTTGGAGGGATTTCTAGAAAGTCTTTCTTTAGCACAATATTGCAATGTCATATTTCAGCAAGACGGAGCTCCCGCACATAATTGCTGTGTAGTTAGTGAATACTTAAATTTACGTTTTCCTAATAGCTGGATGGGAACGACAGCACCAACTTTGTGGCCTGCTCGTTCACCCGATCTTTCGCCTCTAGATTTCCTTTTATGGGGTTTTTTTGAAAAACATTATATACAAAAGAACTAATAATACTGTGAATGAGTTAAAAGAAAGTGTTCGTGTGGCTTTTACACAATTAACACTATTATCTATATATAACTCTATAAACTCAATTACAAGACGATGCGAAATCTGCATCCAAAAAGAGGGCGCACAGTTTGAAAAATATTTGTAAATTTAGTGTGTTTTTTATATTTACATGCGTGTAAAAATTGATTTGCTATTAGCTTTTCATATAATTTCTTATATTCCACAAGAACAACATTACAATGAATTACAAAACGTTTCTAAAATATTTTACTGGAAGTGAAATTCCTTTTTTGAGTCGAATATTTTCATTCTATTTCATATCTGGTTTTCTAAGCCAACTGTAATCCTTAATAAATATACCAATTAAGAAAAACTTAAAAAATCAATTAATTATTAAAATAGCATAAAAAATGTCATTAAAAAATGTCATAGCCAACTATGGTTTCCATATAAAAAAATACAACTTTATGCCATACCTTTTTAAGTTAAGAAAGTATTAAAAATGTGAATTCACTAACGGATTCTACTTAAAAAAGTGCCTTACGAATATTTGTACAGTTTGTCGATAAGTTATGCAAGTTTTTCAAAATCGCTATTTTTTCATTATTGGCTAATTGCGTAATAACGGTCAGAGATATCTTGATTATGTCTATTGGATCTTAATTAACACCAAAATCGAGCACAAGGACCCCGTATTACTTTTTGTCTATCTGTAATAGAAAGGGTACTTCCCATAAGAACATATCGAAAATGAACTACCCAGCACAACGCTTCATTTTTTGTTGTCAAAATTTTAGACAGTTGCTTGGTTTCCTTTTAACTTTTTGATATTTATTCGTTAGTAAGTTGTTGATCGCATATATTTTCGGTGTGTACTTTATTGGGGATACCCGTATAACTATTAATAAATAAACACATTAATTAACCATTAAATTAAAAGTTTGTAACCATAATATTTCGCTTTGTTAGTTGTTTGATATTATATATATATATATATATATATATATATATATATATATATATATATATATATATATATATATCGATAAAAAGCCCTTCAAATGTACCCAATACTAATGAATTAAATTCTTAGCCTTTCGCTAATAAAGTGATTCTTTCTTTAATTAAATCTAAAATTTCAAGGAAATAAGTAACACTTGGTATTAATTATACTGTTTTATTTAGAACAAAGCAACAACCACAGATGATGCCAGCTAACGGCACTGTTGTTTCCACATTTAAAGAATTGTTTTGTTGCTTTTAGGTGTGAAAACGTTAATGGTATATTTAAAAATGCTTATTAATTTTATTAAATACATAAATAAAAAGTTTACCTCGTGTTGATTTGAACCTACGACATGTACCTTGCTAGAGTACCGATCTAACCAACTGAGCTATCAAGATACAAACCCCAAACGGGCAAATGTCGCAAATTTTGTCTTTATGTATGTAGAACAGATGTAAATTCCATCCTTATTCGCTTATAACAGATCTTAGAATAATTTAAGGGTACATTGTTTTTACTAACAGAGGTATTTAATTAGTAAGTACTCTGAAAGTTTTAATTAATTTTGTAAAAATCTGGTGTGGAAGAAGATACGATCATCCAACCCACAAAGTGACAAGTAAAAGAAATGAAAAAATTTAATAATTTTTTTAGGAGAATTATCCAACCTTTTTTATGCACGTTTGTATCCAAAATAGGCAACACTGTGAAAACAAAAACAATAATGGACAGTGAGAACTGCATGCCCAATAGACGTTAATAGACATATAGATACTCATTATTAAAAATTCCAAAACCACCCATTTCCATGAAATAGCGATAATACAGCATTGTCAACAATAAATAATAATAGTAAATGTAGATGTTGTGAAATATTTGATAAAAACCAAAGCTAACTAACCAGCTAACCTCCCTCTCGCCACTGGATTTATCTCAGTATATAATCAGTTCCAGGAGAAATGAAATCAAGCTTAAATACAAGATTTTAAGTACGTACGTTTGATCGTTCTGCAGTTAGCGTGGATAACGCACGCACATCATCACTGCTTTCGGCGAAACTTTGCCACCCGTCATAAAATGAGCCAATAAGTAGATTTAGCGATAGTGAAAAAATGTTGACCTTCTCTACCTATATTAGTGTATATAGGTGGGTGGTAAATACGGTTTACTTTGAACTCCATCTGTAAAAAAGTAATACGGAGCATATTCTTACATGCAACTATATTCGTGATACGTAGTTAGACAAAAAGACATGTGTGCCTGTCTGTGTGAGGATTCAATGTGCGTCTCCATGTGTAATTATGTCCCTGTGATGATGTTAGCGTTCGTGTGTGTGTGTGTGTGTGTGTGTGTGTGTGTGTGTGTGTGTGTGTGTGTGTGTGTTGTGTGTGTGTGTGTGTGTGTGTGTGTGTGTGTGTGTGTGAGTGTGCTTGTGTGATGTGTCCGTGTGTATGTGGATGTGTGCACAAGTGTGGCCTGTTTTATTTTTCTTTTTGTGAGAATTTTTTTACAAAATACTAACATCACTATTATATGTCTTAATTGCCGTAATTAGTAAAATTACTTGAACACATGACCTTCGAAACTTCACCTGAATTAATATTGCATCAAATGTTTGTTTACAAACACCCATAAATCAAATTACAGTCTGAACATCAATGTAAATTACATATTAACATATACACGTAAATACCACTGACAAAGTTCACACAGGGAAATTATGGGCAGGAATTCCCCATTTTCACACAATATTATTTCATACCTTCCTAGTGTTTTTTATTTCAAATCCTTCTGTATTCCTTTCTGTTGCCAGCAGGATTACACGCACATTTTTATCCCTACACACCAGTGTGTTCTTAATTCAAATCAATCCATTTTGATTTACAGAATTTCATCAAATGTACTTAAGATATATTAGCAACTACTACTGCGTACTTGTTGAAAATTGTTCATTTAAAATATCTTTTACAATGTATGTATATGAGTCAGGAATGTATTTCTAATTACAATAAATTCTCTACCTTTTTAAGCGTAAACAAACATTTATAATCCAAATAAATGAATTTGGCTTTAAAGTTCTCATTTAACCTAACTAATTTTATATTTTACATTAGTCAATCGAGCACAATTGCTACGCCATCAAATGATGGGTCACATATACTTACTGTAAATATAAATTATTACGGTATGCAACAATATTAATTTAATTCATAAATAAAGTACCTATTCACACTCGTTAACCTTACTTCATATTTAATAGCACTAATGTTTTAAATACAATATAATTCCACAATTTATTTTATATAAATATTTATTTCCATACGCGTTTCAATACAACATATATCTTTATCAAGGGAAAATATATAAGTAAAATAACAAACTAACTGTTTGGCATAACTCGATCAGTCTGTGTGTTCATATTTGTAACTAATGTATTCTTTGTACCTTATAATACCTTATAGTTACAGAATGCGAAGTACAACTTATAAATACCCGAGTTTACAATGTTGTCTTTAGCATTAAATAAGCTTTTAAGAACATTGGTATTAGTCTTGAAAGCTATTTTGTACTTCTTGTCCTTTTGTAATATCTGAGCTATTTTTTCTGATTTTTACATACCCGTATACTATATGAAGTATAGTAAAGGGGAGGTAGTGCGATCATGAAAAAATTGACCTCAAGATTTTGATGGATTTTTACGTTTTCTGGGTCACTGAATCCATTTTGACCATTTTTGACATGCCGTTCGTGTATGTCTGTGTGTGCGTATGCGTGCGCGTGAGCATGATTGTGTGCGTGCGCGAGTGCGTCTGCGGTGCGTGTGCGTGTGTCTGTGTGTGTGTGTGTTCGCTTGCGCGTGCGCGTGCGTGTGCGTGTGCGAGTGTGTGTATGCGTGTGCGTGTGCGTGTGCGTGAGTGTGCGTGTGCGGGTGCTCGTATGTACTGTGTGTGTGTGTGTGTGTGTGTGTGTAAATGTGCGCCTGCGCGTGGGCGTACGCGTGCGTGTGTGTGCGTGTGCGTGTGCGTGTGCGTGTGCGTGTGCATGTGCATGTGCGTGTGCGTGCCCGTGTGCGTGTGGGTGTGCTAGTGTGTGACGGCGTGTGCGTGTGCGTGCGGGTGTGCGTGTGCATGTACGTGAGCGTGTGCGTGTGTGCGTGTGCGTGTGCGTGTGCGTGTGCGTGTGCGTGTGCGTGTGCGTGTGCGTGTGTGTGTGCGTGTGCATGTGCATGTGCGTGTGCGAATGTGTATGTGTGCTTGTATGTGTCTGTGTTTGCGTGTAGGTGTGTGGTGTGGGTGCGTGCCTGTGTGCGCACGTAAATGCTTTCGTGCATGTTTGCGTTCGTTCGTGTGTGCATGTAAACACTATAGCGGTCAAACCGTTTAAGGTTGAGTATGAAATTGGGCATTATAGTAAAATCACAGATCTGTGTCAACATTTCGGTCATATAGGACCACGGAAGTAGTTGCTAACCAACACAGTTTTCAAATGTTTTCGAGTAAATTAGTGGTGAAAATTGAGGTGCCAATTTGAAATTTCTTATACGCATGGAAGATAATGAAAAACTAGTAGATTGGGGCACTAGAAATAGTATTTAAATAAAAAATACTTATATAAATATCATGAGAAATGCATATACGTAGTTTTAGCTTGATTATCGAACTGCAAATAAATAAAAATGTAAAAATTAAAAATCTGTAACAATCCAATAATATGATAACAATATACGATATGTATAAATTGAGATATTGGTCACATGGTCAAGTGATTAGACTGGTAATGTAAGCAAGGAGAGTTCTAACCCCAGACAAAATTTTGTACAAACCTTAAACATTTGAATGTGTTTATAAATGTATTTTGAACTTTTGTTTCAAATACAGTACCTACATTAACACTCATAAGGCCATTTTTGGCCTTTAACATATGTTTACAAATAAATCAGATATTTGATCATTTCGGTAGCTGTTCAAATGTCTTTTCATAACCGTCTAATAACAATAAACATTCTTTGAAATGTTTGATCTAAATTATATCAAAATATTTGGAATGGTGCTAATGCAGCACCTGGCTCTTCATGATTCTCATTTTCCAGGAACTGTGCAGAGAAATAATTTTAGTAATGCCCTACAAATAGATGGCCTTGAGCCCACGAATGACCACTGCTTGTGTCTGTATTATGTTACAGCGGACCACGTATCTTTTGGGCTACGTCACACTTGGTCAGTGGTTTAGGCATTGGTGACTTTTGGTTTAGTTACATTTTGCAGTTGGTTGCGCTATAGTGTACAAGTGAAGATAAATGCTTTTCGAAGAGTTGAATTTGTTGTTAGGAAATGATGATATCGAATACGGACGATTTCTATATGAAAGGGAAGAAGCAAGCGGCCAAGAATACGAAGACTATATTTCTGAAGTTGACGATGAGATTATAGAGGTTCAGGTGCCAGAACTAAATAATAATATAACTGAGACAAATAACCAGGTAGTTAGCATTCCTATTCATACATCGACAGATGGTTTAGGGTGGACCAGGAAAAGAATTTCTGCACAAGACATAATTAAAAATCCTTGACTTATGCCTTATAGTTCTGTTGTTCGTTGTACGAAAGAAGCATTTACTTTGTTCTTTCGCCAGATATTCTAGACATTATCATTGAAGAAACAAACCGAAAAGCAAAACATTTTTACGACAATTGTAATTCCACGAACCCATATATTAAAATAGCCTTTCTTCTGACAAACAAAGTAGAAATCGAGGCATTTATTGGACTACTTTTTATGGTTGTAGCCCTAAAAAAATAGTAATGAGTGTATCGAAATGCTTTGGCAAAGCGATCCGTATTATTGCCAATCAATAATACCGGCGTGCATGTTTCGAAACAGATTTAAGTTTCTATTGAGATATTTGCGGTTCGGCGATATTGAAACTAGAGAAGCCAGGAAAGCACAAGATAAAGGTGCCCCAATAAGAGAAATGTTTGAGAAAATTGTATTCAACTGTAAGAAGGCTTTAAATCCGGGTATTCAACTTTATATAGATAAACAATTGGTCCCATTTAAAGGAAGTCTGTTTCTATTTATGAAAAGTAAAATGGCATAAAAAATTGCTAAAACTGTGAAAATTTTACAAATCATTTCAAATAAATTTATCAAGTCAAACTTTCTGTTAGGCAAACAAAACAACAAACGAGAGATAAATCAAGGAGAACGCGTAGTCTTGGATTTGGTCGCTCACTTGGGTCTGAATATGGGATAACTGTTGATAATTTTTTATAAGTGAATTAGCCGATAAATTATCAGATAAGAAAATTACAATTTGTGGAACATTTCGCAAGAATAAAGTTTATTCCAAAAGAACTTCTTCCATCATCAAATAAACCAATATTTTCATCGTTCTTCGCATTTAGAAAGGAACGGACTCTTGTCTCTTACACGATAAAGAACAATCGTTCAGTTATACTATTATCTAGTGAGTACTATAACGATAAAGAAAATGATTATAAGCCAGATATTGTTTGACACTACAATATACAATGGATATAGTCGATAAAATGGTTGGCTAGTATGCCATTCACAGGAAGAACAATAAATGGTCTGTTGCTTTCTTCTTCCATACGCTTGATATTGAAGAAATAAATGCTTTCGAAATTTGGAAACTGAAAAATCCAGTAACATAGATGGTTGTTTCGAGGCAAGGAGAAAGTTCATTTTGGCTTTAGGGAAAGAACTTATGAGGGAACACGTTCTTGAACGATACAGCTGGGCCGGCATACAAACTTATGTAAAGGAACACATCAAGACAGCATTCCCAGAAGTATCAGAAATACCTCCAGAGACTCTTCCAGAACGAAATACAATAACTTACACATTCGTGATAA
>JARFJB010002021.1:11120000-11198561 GCA_036346205.1 Vesta saturnalis | reverse complement strand
CGAAGAATTTTCGCTACTAGTTCGCAAAGGCGAGTTTCCTTATGAATATCTTGATTCTTGGGATAAATTAAGCGAGACCAGACTCCCTAGGAAGCCTTTTTCAGTCATCTACTAATGCGGAATCAATGATGCGAGTTTTGCACATCAGTTAATGTTTGGAACGATTTAATATTAAATCGTTAGATTACTATTTGTATCTAAAACGGACGTTCTATTGTTAGCAAACATATTCGAAAACTTGCGACAAACTTGTTTAAGTACTTACAAGCTTGATCCTCTGCACTTACAGACATTGATATGCTAATGTTTATTGAGAGAGGACTTAGAGGTGGTGTGGCTCCATGTTCTAATCGACATGCTAAAGCTAACAATAAGTACATGGGGGAAAAATTTGATACCACTTCCGAAAGTGTGTGTTTGATGTACTACGACGTAAATAATTTATATGAAGCCACCATGACACTATCATTTGGCGATTCTTCTTTTGTTGATAATTTTGAAACTTTAGATTTAATAAACCATCCTGATGATTCGGAAATTGGCTATATAGTCGAGTGTGATTTAGACTATCCTACAGAATTACATGAGTCACAGTGATCTACCATTGGCACCCGAACATACGGTATCACCCGTATCTGATTCTAAAATGAAAAAAATATTGCTTACATTGTATCGTAATAGATATTTATGTATTAGGGGGATAATCAGAAGATTATGGCTCGAGGGAATGTTAAAAGCCCGAGGCGAAGCGAAGGGCTTTTATATTCCTGAGAGCCATAATCTATAATTATGCCTGTGGTACATACAATGTTTTATTTTATTTTGCACCATGAAACTGGAACAAAATTTTAAAAAGATTCAGTATTTTCGGCAAGGTTTTAAATGCAAATGCAGTGAAATAAAGTCGACAGCAGGCTAATTTGTTGTTACTAAGATACTGTGACATTGCTATTATATATCATGTCATGTGTTTGCTGTCAATCATGCTGCTTAGCATCAATGGCATTTCCGTGCTATAAAGACCACATTACGCCCGCATTTGGAGGCGTATAAAGAACATTATGGTGGCAAAATAAAATAAACATAATTATGTAATTCATTACAGAAATTTGGAAGTATATTTAAAATATGGATTAAAGTTGGTGATAGTACACCGTATATTACGTTTTCAACAGTCCTCGTGGTTAAAAAAGTATATCGATTTAAATACCACCATGCGCCAGAAATCTGAATTTGATAATTAATTGATTAAATTGGTGCTGATGGAAAATGTACTTAAACAAACATAAGGATATACGTTTAGTAATGAAATGGGAGGGTCGCTATGGTGCTCCTGCCTACATAGCAAAATCAAAATTTTATAGTTGTACAATATTTGATAATGATATGTTTATCATTCAAATGAATAAGCTAGAAGCATTGAGTACTACTCATTACTCAACGACGTAATAGCTGGACTACCTCCAGCTTACACCGGGGCCGATTAATAGTATATATGGCCATCTCTAGGATGCGATGACCAAAGCCGTCTGTCCAGAAGTAAACAATCATTTGATCGTAAGGAGATTAACAGTGGAAGTTAGTAAACATAATTTAAGAAGAAACGGTTATACACGCATAAACATTGACAATAGCCGAAATAGGAAAGCATTAGTTCAAACTTCGAAAGTTCAAGAAAAATCCATATCCTTAGGCACTAAGTGCCATTATAAATTACTACTAACAGTACATTTTGGTAACCTGTAAGAAGTTAAACTTCCAAATCATCCCTTGTGGCTCAACTTATTATTCAAAGGTCAAACGTGGTTGTTCGAACAAGGTTAAGGTTATACACTTACCAATGATGTGCTCATTTACCACGAACGAATTTATTTACTTTATTAATATTTTAAATAATTTCTTTGCTTAGTTTAATTAATATCTTTACATTTAATGCTTCATAAAATTAATGATTATAATTTTGATAAAACACTGCTAATAGAATGGTTGCTGGCAAATTTTAAACTTAAGCATGATATAATGATAAGGTTGCTACACTACATACTTTTGCAGCCAATAATGTGCACCATTTTTTTATTTATTAAACTGATGACAGTCAACCTTTACACATGGCATGGCAGGTACATGCCTGATTTTAAATTTATTTGCGAAAGCTATATTAATAGAAAACTACAGAAAGAAATATTTTATTTGAACAAAGTTCATTGATAGTAATACATAATGTATCAAAATTGAAATTTTAAAATACGTATAGATAAAGAATTCCTCGAGTAGGATTTGAACCCACGATCTCTTCTTTGCTAGAGAACTGCGTTACCAACTACGCTATGGAGGGAACAAGGAAATTGTTGTAGGCTGGATCGATTTGTCTTCTAGTTGGGTGTTGTAATGGAGTACCTATTGATGCCAAGTATTAGTTAGAAAAACGGAATAGTTAAACAGAACATATAAGAAATCGATACTATATACTTAACCTTGCGCACCAACCATCGCGTCGGACCATTGTACGATTATCCGAAAAGAGCATACACCTCTTGACCGTGCGTGAGAATCAATCTCCACAAGTCAGTCTCAGTTCTATCCTGTCAGCTTGTGGATGATAGATATAGCCTTCTTCATTTTCTTTGTCTAATTTTGTAGAATTAATGATAGATTTTGTTGTTTCTTCTATGTAGGTGGTAGGATTGTACTGATTTTTCTTATATTCTGAAGAAGTTAACAGTTCAGACATCTTGTGGCGATAGTCTTTAGAGTTGACAATGACAGTAGCGTTTCCTTTGTCACCGGATAGTATTTATATTTGGTCGTCGTCTTTGATTTGGTTTAACATTTGTAGGTCTTGTTTGGTGATATTCTGTTTGGGAAGTTTGCAGTTCTTAAGAATGTGTGCCACGTTGAGCCTAAGTTTGGAAGGTGTCATAAAGGTTACGGTTGAGATATGCATGGTCAACATGCCAAGAACAGAAAAGTCTATGTGTCATACGTTTTTGTATCACTTCTATCTGATGATATCATGTAGACTAAAGGAATTCCCTCTTCAAAATCATCACTGGTCATTTAGGTAGTTAGTTAAAAGCAATCTGGATTTGTTCCATCAGTTTCATCTGCACAAACAAATTTGTTGGAAAATTTTTTGACATATTCAATCCGTATGCTGTTCATTAGAATTGACAAAAATTGTTTTTGTTTAAATTATGTCTCATTTTCAATGCCTTGGGGTTTATAACACAAAATCAGGCTATTTTTGTCACTTCTACATTCTTCAGTCCATAAAGGTACCTTTGTTGCATCATCTGAATGCCTCATACCATCAACCACATCTACTCCGAACGATTTCTACTTTCTCGTATACTACGTGTACTAAGAGAAAGTATTGTAATCGAAAAACGTTTTCGTGTTCCCGGAGTCGAAAAACATCGATTTCGCAAAAAAAAATGCTCGTGTATATCTGTCTGTTTGTGGCTCCGAGACTATTCGATCGATTTTAAAGAGATTTGACATCGGCCTCTGTATCTGAAAGTTATGTATAAAACTAGCTTTTCGTAAAAATCAATTAATGGGGGGCGAACTGAGGGTGGTTTATTTGAGAGTGCATTTCCAAAACCAGAGCCAGAAAGTCTATCTTAGGTCAAAAGTTAGTAACTCTAAACCCCGATCGAAAAATTTTTTTTTTTAATTTTAAACGCAAAATATCTTGATTTTAGTACATTTCGGCACTTGCGTTGTCAGTAAGAAACCATAAAAGCGACTTGCGATTTGAAAATCGCAACTTGTATATAAAAGTACATGAATTCGAACGGTTTGTAAATATGTTTGAAAAATGAAATATTACCCTTAATTACGGGGTTAAAATTGGCCTTTTTTTCAAAATTGATTTTCTTAAAAATCTATAAAATCTTGAAATTAAGGGATTATATAGTAGACATCTATAGCTGCTAAACTGTTATATTGAAATATTTTTAGCGCTTCCGGTTTTTTAAATTTTATTAGAAAAAATACTGACCTATCAACGTATAGCTTTAAATTTACATATTTTATAGTCACATATAACGAGTATCGAATGAGCTTTATGAGATTTCTATCTTATCCAGGGCGGAGTTAGGAATTTTGAAATTTCAAAATTTCAATCTTATAACTATGTTTCTAATAAAAAGAATTCTTGAAATGAAGGGATTACATAGTAGACACATAGCTACTAAACTGTTATGTTGGATTATTTTAGCGCTTCCGGATAGCCGAAAATGAAAAAAATTGTTTTAATTTTTTTAATATTTTATATCAAAGTTTAAAAACAAAACTGAAGTATTTTAAAGTTAATTTCTCATGCTATCCAAATATGTAAAATATACAGTGATTTGCAAATACAGGATCACTGAAAAATATAACTTTGTAGGTAAGTATACCTTATTAATTATATATTGCAAGTTATACGGAGTTAGGAATTGCTGCGGACAACATTTAGTTTCCTTATACGAAAAAGTGTTTTGCCGAAGTCCATCGGCCAGATTTTTATGTTATCTAGATATCTTTTTGGTCAGCTTATCAATTCGTTGCAGCCCACTTGTATTAATATTCTCCTTGACTGAATTGATATTTGGTACTGATACGAGCAACGACACTTTTTCACATTTGGAAATGCGATTATGTTGAAAATCCATATTGTGCCAATAATGAGTTCTGAAATACCTACTATGTACTACATTGCTGTTGCATACCCGTGTAGCACGACATCCTACGTCTGTCCGAAATGAGTCATTTCAGACTTGAAAGGCTTAGATGTGTTTGAGACGTACCTAGAACCTCCATTTCTGTTCAGTTGTCAAACGTTTTTGTAGTGCTGTTAATGACACCCTATTGATGTTCTGAGAACCATTTTGTAAAGTCCAACAGCACGTTTTGGTTACATTTCTCAACGGAGTTTTTAGTAAGAAATACAGTGTAAAAGCGTCCTGATTATTTTTCCTTTTAAATTAGACGTCGTTTTAGTAACTTAATTAAGTAATTATGACAGCGTACCAAATTAAAAAAAAAAATAGTTTTTTTTTGCTTTATTAGGTTTCAATAAGTCGTTGGATAGTTTCTAACCGTTATAATATGAATCGATCGAATTTTAATACAGATATTTAAACAAATTATTTTCAAGACCTAAATTAATATTCAAATATTTGCGAATTAACGGTTCTCATCTCGACCATGATAGGCTAGTCAGCTGGTCACCTCATTGGACGCACAGATTGCAGTAATCTGTGTTTGACGCTTAGAATGGTATTTTTTTTTCTAATGCTAAGTTTCCATACCAACGTTTTAGCGTTATAGCTGCGCAACGTTTTCGGTATTAACCAATCAGAACCCAAAATACGATTTTGTGTTGAGAACGCCCAGTGCAGCTCTGGACTTTTCAGAGGTTGGTAACACTTTCGCTACGGTGATTATATTTTAATTTCCGCCATGTTTCTAATGTAGTCTGTCAAAATTTTATATAAATCTGGCAGATTAGTTTTAATACTCATATAAAGAAAACTGTTCTCGTTGTTGGGTCAATATGAGAAAAAGAATTTCGAGTGTTAATTAAACATTATTTTTACGTGGAAAAACAATTAAAGAAACCAAGGAAAAGTTACGTAAATATTATCCTGAGAGTGCTCCGTCCCATAGAATGATTTGTAAGTGGTTCTCTACTTTTAAAAGTGGCCATATGAGCATGGATGATGCTGAACGTCCGGGATCATCATTTACTATAACTACTCCAGAAATGGTTAATAAAATCCGTGCCCTTGTGCTTAGCGATCGTCGAATAAAGATACGTGATATAGCTAATGGAGTAAATATTTCAACTGAAGGGTATGCAATATTTTGCATGAAATTTTTCATATGAAAAGCTATCTGCGAGATGGGTGCCGCGTTTGCTTAATGCTGATCAAAAGCTCGCTCGCATTAAAAATTCAAACGAATGTTTGGCTATCTTCAAATGTAATCCAAGTGAATATTTCCGTCGTATGTCACAGTAGGTCGGGCCGGCGAGAGGTGTCTTATGACTCATCTTTTAGTAAAGCATGGTTTGAGATTTTAAAAACGTATGTCGTTATTGGTTCATATAGTTAGTAATTTTGAATACCAACAAAACAACGTCAATGTTTCTAGGTTATTTTCAAATTTAAGCCGCGCTGTCAAATTTAAATAGTGAAAATTATTAGTTTACCTGGATAATGGAAGTTAAAGGTAAACTTGGCCCCCTTATCGCGTTCCATCCATCTCGAAATAATGCAGTATATTCATTAACATTACTTGAGTTTGGCTTTTAAAGATTTACCTTTTAATGACATCATCATTTGCTGCAAAATAAATAAATGCATTCAATCAACTGGAAATGCATTTTGCATTATAAACTTACCTCGTAATAGTGAATGTTAATATAGTAGTTTTGAAAAAACTGTTGTTTACAAATGCAATGGAATCTATTATAACTACAAAACACGATGCGATTGTACGAAACGAAATACGAAGAATAACTGAGGTTAATAAGCCAAGAAGACATCTGACAGCATCATGCGCTTTGGCTTTAGAATCGACATACGTTTTAAGTCCTGCATTTAAAATATATAGTAGACGTAATATTATAACCCGTCTTTCTTTAAGTGGGAACTTCGCACTAAGATAAAGGGAAATAGATGCATTTCATAGTAATAATTATATCCCCATTCTTGAGTCCGCCATGAGACATCTCTCCCGGCGCAGTAGCCATTATACCTCAGAAACAAAATACAGTCAAAACAATGGGCTTCATCCGAGGAACGTGCTCCCAAGAAAGCAAAAACCAAAAGTGTAATCTTTATCGATTATTTAGTAAAAGGAAAACGATAACTAGCCAATATTATGCTGATTTGAAGGAATCCAAGAAAAAAATTGATGATACAAAATTATTGAACATATCAACTCTTTTTCGCCAAAATACCAAAGTCATTACATTAGAAAGGGTAACCCTGGCAGGAAATATTTAAACGAAGAATTAGCGATCAGCAAAATGTATGAGTTATACAAAGAAAAATGTATTTTAGAAAATATTATTCCTTGCAAAAACATTTTTACTAACATGTGTTTAATACTAAGTTCAAGTTGCTTTAAACCACCATAGAAATATACTCTATGCGATGACCTAGAAACGAAAATTGAATTGGAAGATAATGAAGAAACAAAAATAAACTTATATTTCATAAAAAACTTCATCTTGCCAAAGCTGACCAAGCACGTACTGCTTTGAAATCTGATTAAGAAAAGCCCTCTGACATCAACTATGCACTAACTTTCGATCTTCACAAAGCCTACCGTTTCCTAAGATTGCCAAACCTGTAGCTTACTATAAGAAAAATTTGTATGTTTACAACCTTGGGGTAAATTCATTTAATATAAGAACTGGATTTATGTACATGTATCATGAGACAGAAGGAGGCCAAGGATCTCAAGATGTCGCATCGTGCGTGGTGAAACACCTGAAAGATTTTGCAGCAACTCATAAACACATTACAATGTATTCTGACTCATGCACAGGTTGGAATAGGAATATAAAGATGCCCTCTCTCTGCTAAAGTTAGTGCAAGATTTCATTATGGCCGTGGACACTGTAGACCTCAAGTGTTTAGTGTCAGGTCATTCATTTTTGCCGAACGATGCAGACTTCGGTGTAATTGAAAAGTGTAGTCGCAAGTGCCCCCATATCTTTTCCGCACAAGTCTGGATGAAAATATCGCGAGAAGCAAAGGAAAAGGAACCAAGATGTAGAATCATTGAAATGAAAAGGGAAGAATTTCAATCAACCAAAACCTTGGAATCACCAGTACAAAATAGAACGAAAACTCTAACAGGCCATAACTTTTCATGGTTAAAAATAAGGTGGTTGCGCTTTTAAAGAGCATCGCCAATATAATTCAAGTTTAAAGCAACTCTGACATTGCGTTTGAAACAGTTGATTTAAATAAAACCGCACGATGAAGAAAAATCTCATCGTTAACCATCCAACAGGGTCAATTATATTTATCTAGATGTAATATAACCGAATCTAAAAAGCTACACATGAAAGACCTTCTTCGATTTATCCCACCCATAAATATCATAAATTGGTGACGATGAACCTTTGTATGATTAGAATTAAAAATATTTTGAGTTGAAAAATGGTTTAAGTCCAAGACATTATAATTAATCGACTTTAAAAACTATTATAATATAAATTTTAAGTTAGTTAAGTTTACAGCTATACAATATAAAGTAAATAAAGCATTTTGATTCATTTTTTTTATTTGATTTTTAATTAATAAACATGTAAAACTTTAACCTTCATTTTCTACATAATTAGCTTTAGGACTTGATCCAGTTCACTTCTGAACCATATATATATATGTATATATAATTCGGTTACTTAGGTCACTTAGGCAATCTTGCAGACTATTTTTCCCACGCTAAAACTGGCAACACTGATTGAGTTTGAGAGACACTCGTGACATCACCTAGTGTTTACAGCTATACAATATAAAGTAAATGAAGTATTTTGATTCTTTTTTTATTTGGTTTTAAATTAATAAACATGTCAAAACATTAATCTTCATTTTCTCCATAATTAGCTTTTAGGACTTGATCCAGTTCACTTCTGAACCCCACATATATATATATATATATATATATATATATATATATATATATATATACGTAATTCATTACTTAGGTCACTAGGGCAACTTAGGCAATCTTGCAGACTATTTTTCCCACGCTAAAACTGGGAACACTGATTGAGTTTGAGAGACACTCGTAACATCACCTAGTACAGTTTGTTAATCTGTTGTTAATCGTTTAGTCAACTACATTGTGATTTTAAAGGTAAGTGTACAAAAGTTGTTGATACTTAAGCTAATTTTACCCTTCAATTTAACAACTTCGTAGCTTTGGTCACCAGCAATGTATTTGTAATTGTTTCTCAATACAAACCTTTCAAACATAACCTCAAACTTTCCTGTTTATTGGTGTTTCCACTTCAAAGATTATACTTTCAATGGCTTTTGTTACCCCAACCATAAACCACTATACTATATACGGTTCCTACATTTTAAAATCTTTCAATTATATAATTTTTTTTATTTTTTCAGTTGAAAAGATGCCTAGGAACTACCAGTGATGTGTTGGAGCTAGAAAATATAAAGATTATTCTGACGACCAATTAACAGCTGCAGTAGAAGATGTGAAAAGAGGTATATACTTACGGCAAGCAGCAGAAAAATATGGAACATCCAGGTGTGATTTAACAGCTGCAGTGAAAGGTAAAAAAAATAAAGCAGGGAGGCCATGTGTTTTAAGTCCTGAAGGGGAAACAAAATTAGTGGAGTGCATAACCATGGCTGGGAATTGGGGGTTCCCCTTGCAAGCATAGACATAAGACTGATAGTTAAGGGTATCTGGTTCGATGTGGGCAGAATGAACTAAGGTTCAAAATAATATGCCAGGCCTCGATTTTATTGATTCCTTACTAAAA
The DNA here is from genome assembly GCA_036346205.1 of Vesta saturnalis. NCBI lineage: Eukaryota > Metazoa > Arthropoda > Insecta > Coleoptera > Lampyridae > Vesta > Vesta saturnalis. The sequence goes on along the minus strand of JARFJB010002021.1, from coordinate 11,189,047 downwards.
AGGAACTGTGATGAATTATCCAAAAGGCTATGCCAAAACATGAAAGGAAGTGGAGTAGCTGTCAATGGTAATACTTTGACGAGCTAACTGAGACGTTAAAGAATGTTGAACCTTCAGTGATTGTCAACTACGATGAGACCAACATTACAGACGACCCAGGTCGTAAAAACGTAAATTTAAGGAGAGGCACACGCCACCCTGAATGTGGTATAGATTTTTCAAAATCTAGCACGTCAGTCATGTTTGCCGGAAGTGCCAACGGCACCCTACTGCCTCCATACACTTCTTACAAGGCTACAAACTTGTATGATTTTTGGGCTGATAACGGCCCTAAAGAGAAAAATCTGCAACAGATCTAAAAGTGGGTGGTTTGCCCTGGTTTACAAAGATTGCTTTACCATACTTTCTAAAGCTCAACAAGGAGGCTAATAAAGTATTGATTGGTGACAATCTTTCGAGCCATATTTCGCCACATATTATTAAAGAATGTAAGAAGAAAAACATCAAATTTGTACTTTTGCCTCCTAACAGTACCCACTACACCCAGCCCCTAGACGTAGCATTTTTCAGGTCGCTTAAAATTAAGTGGCGTGAGACTCTGAATGACTGGAAAGAGAAAAAGACAGATTCCCTAGACTTTTGAAGAAATGTTTAGAATCATTAGGAGAAGACAACGTCATTAAGAACTTGAAGAGTGGCTTTAAAGCCGCAGATATTGTGCCTTTGGATCGAAAGGAAGTTTTGAAGAGGCTCCCTGATGAAGGCAGAAATACCGGCATCGGTACTGGAATTGAAGATTCTGATTCCAGCAATAATTGGATTAATTCATATCAAAGATATCTTGAAGAGAGTAGGAAAAAGGAGACTGAGTCCATGCGGAAGGTTAAGAAAAGAAAGTTGAACGTTCCAGCAGGAAAAGGTATTGAGGGAGAATAATCTTTAGAATCAGAAGCCAACGATATTGAACCTCAATCAAGCACTTCAAGACATTTGGAAGAGAACACACAACAAAACCCAAAACAAGTCACTTCAAAAAGAGGTAGGACAAGAAACCCAGTTCTAGTGAAGATGATGATAATGACGAAGATGAGTTTTCACTGCGAGATTCTGATTCTGACTTAATTTTGAGCGAGTCTACGACTTTGAAACAGATGCAGTTCCAGAAGAAACCAGCAATAAGCCTAAGAAAACAACATTGCAAATGGAAGATATTCAACCAGACATGTTTGTTATTGTTGAGCTAACTTTTAATGAAAATACTAAGAAAGCAATAAAAAAAAATCGTTCTACGCGACTGTTCTTGACAAAGATGTAGAGAAAGGGAAAGTTAACTTTAGATTTTTTCGAAAGAGATCAAAATCATTTGGGAATGTGTATGTCTATCCAGCTGTAGATTATGAAATGTATGTGAACATTTTTGAAATTTTAACAACTGTCCAGTCTGTTACTGTCACTAGAGGACGCTATACCCTTCCTTTTGGACTTATTAATTGAAGCATAGTACAGGGTGTCCCAACGATAGAGTAAAGTAAGTTTATGCTTAACTAGAATTATTTGTGTAAATATTGTATGGACCATGGGGTAGAGGTAAGAAGTGTGCATTTTTTTAAAATATTGGAAGTTATACAGGGTGTGCCAGAAAAGCAGGACGTGAAAAAGTATGATTTTTTTAAATAGAACATCCCGTATTTGATTTTAGTTTTTAATTCTACATGTCCATACAAACATATTTTGTCATACAAAAGATTGGCTGAAAGTTTTTAGTTCTTGAGATATTCGCGTTTAAAGATTATTATGGTCATTTTCGGGGTTGATGAATGGGCAATTGTTCCGTTATTTCACAATAAAAAAAATTGATATTTCGTGTGAAAAATGAGTGATATTATACTAACGTTTAGACCGAGTAGTATTTCTAATTTTCTCAACAGGGTGTTTGTTATAACCATTCAAATTTGAAAATTCTCAAATTAAAAAAATCAGTTTTTTTTAATTGCACACCCTATATATTTTTATTTCATTTTATTCGGGATTAAAAATCTATCATTTTTGTCAAATATATCCTATATCTATCTTTGATAGTTTTCGAGTAATTTCGATTTTTCACACTAGTTACTTTATTTTCGATAACATTGCATTGCATGGATCTTGGTAGCCATGGAAAATAATAATTGCGTTACTAAGATACAAAGGTTTCCTACTTGTCAAAATAAACACATATTAAATTTTCGTTTTCGCATTTAACTTGTTATCAATTCTTGTATCAATTATGGATTATTCGACAAATGAATTAATTGATATGATATGGGCGAGGCAGAAAAACCCTTTATTGGCACAACGAATCTACAAAATGAAATATCCTGAACGTTGAATACCTACTACTGTTGGCTTGGAAAATTTGATGGATAGATTTGATTCTAGCGGTAGTGTTAAATACTTCAAACGTAAAGTTGTTAATAAAAGGGCAGCTAATGAAGAAAAAGAACTTGAAATATTATTAAATATTCAAGAAAATCCCCAAGTGAGTTCTAGAACATTAGCGACGATATGTGATACCTCCAAATCAAACGTGAATCGAACAACGCTGAAGCATAAGTACCATCCCTATCACATTGAGCTTCATCAAGAATTGCGAGAAGAGGATTTTGCAAGACGAATTGAATTCTGCAATATCATTAATCAACGGCTGCAATTAAATAACAACTTTTGTGCTCCATAATGTTTTCCGATGAGGCGTAGTTTAAAAGTAATGGGCAAATCGGCATAAATGCATATTACGCCAGCAATGTATTTGTAATTGTTTCTCAATACAAACCTTTCAAACATAACCTCAAACTTTCCTGTTTATTGGTGTTTCCACTTCAAAGATTATACTTTCAATGGCTTTTGTTACCCCAACCATAAACCACTATACTATATACGGTTCCTACATTTTAAAATCTTTCAATTATATAATTTTTTTTATTTTTTCAGTTGAAAAGATGCCTAGGAACTACCAGTGATGTGTTGGAGCTAGAAAATATAAAGATTATTCTGACGACCAATTAACAGCTGCAGTAGAAGATGTGAAAAGAGGTATATACTTACGGCAAGCAGCAGAAAAATATGGAACATCCAGGTGTGATTTAACAGCTGCAGTGAAAGGTAAAAAAAATAAAGCAGGGAGGCCATGTGTTTTAAGTCCTGAAGGGGAAACAAAATTAGTGGAGTGCATAACCATGGCTGGGAATTGGGGGTTCCCCTTGCAAGCATAGACATAAGACTGATAGTTAAGGGGTATCTGGTTCGATGTGGGCAGAATGAACTAAGGTTCAAAAATAATATGCCAGGCCTCGATTTTATTGATTCCTTACTAAAAAGGAACTGTGATGAATTATCCAAAAGGCTATGCCAAAACATGAAAGGAAGTGGAGTAGCTGTCAATGGTAATACTTTGACGAGCTAACTGAGACGTTAAAGAATGTTGAACCTTCAGTGATTGTCAACTACGATGAGACCAACATTACAGACGACCCAGGTCGTAAAAACGTAAATTTAAGGAGAGGCACACGCCACCCTGAATGTGGTATAGATTTTTCAAAATCTAGCACGTCAGTCATGTTTGCCGGAAGTGCCAACGGCACCCTACTGCCTCTATACACTTCTTACAAGGCTACAAACTTGTATGATTTTTGGGCTGATAACGGCCCTAAAGAGAAAAATCTGCAACAGATCTAAAAGTGGGTGGTTTGCCCTGGTTTACAAAGATTGCTTTACCATACTTTCTAAAGCTCAACAAGGAGGTAAAAAGTATTGATTGGTGACAATCTTTCGAGCCATATTTCGCCACATATTATTAAAGAATGTAAGAAGAAAAACATCAAATTTGTACTTTTGCCTCCTAACAGTACCCATTACACCCAGCCCCTAGACGTAGCATTTTTCAGGCCGCTTAAAATTAAGTGGCGTGAGACTCTGAATGACTGGAAAGAGAAAAAGACAGATTCCCTAGACTTTTGAAGAAATGTTTAGAATCATTAGGAGAAGACAACGTCATTAAGAACTTGAAGAGTGGCTTTAAAGCCGCAGATATTGTGCCTTTGGATCGAAAGGAAGTTTTGAAGAGGCTCCCTGATGAAGGGAGAAATACCGGCATCGGTACTGGAATTGAAGATTCTGATTCCAGCAATAATTGGATTAATTCATATCAAAGATATCTTGAAGAGAGTAGGAAAAAGGAGACTGAGTCCATGCGGAAGGTTAAGAAAAGAAAGTTGAACGTTCCAGCAGGAAAAGGTATTGAGGGAGAAGAATCTTTAGAATCAGAAGCGAGCCATGTTGAACCTCAATCAAGCACTTCAAGAAATTTGGAAGAGAACACACAGCAAAACCCAAAACAAGTCACTTCAAAAAGAGGTAGGAAAAAGAAACCCAGTTCTAGTGAAGATGGCGAAGATGATGATAATGACGAAGATGAGTTTTCACTGCGAGATTCTGATTCTGACTTAATTTTGAGCGAGTCTACGACTTTGAAACAGATGCAGTTCCAGAAGAAACCAGCAATAAGCCAAAGAAAACAGCATTGCAAATGGAAGATATTCAACCAGATATGTTTGTTGTTGTTGAGCTAACTTTTAATGAAAATACTAAGAAAGCAATAAAAAAAACAACAGTTCTACGCGACTGTTCTTGACAAAGATGTAGAGAAAGGGAAAGTTAACTTAAGATTTTTTCGAAAGAGATGAAAATCATTCGAGAATGTGTATATCTTTCCAGCTGTAGACGATGAAATGTATGTGGACATTTTGAAATTTTAACAACTGTCCAGCCTGTTACTGTCACTAGAGGACGCCATACCTTTGCTTTTGAACTTATTAATTGAACTATAGTACAGTTTATATTGTCTGTATTGTGACCAATGTAGCTTTTAAGTGTGTGTTGATTTTGTTACCCCTTCATAACTTAAGTTAAGCCAAACATTAATTTTACATGTCTGGCCTTAGTTATCCCATCTTAGCGGGAACTTAAGCCACGCAGTTTTAATTTTCTTCCTTAAAAATATACTATATATATATATATATATATATATATATATATATATATATATATATATATATATATATATATATATTGAAAAGATGCCTAGGAACTACCAGAGGCGTGCTGGAGCTAGAAAATATAAAGATTATTCTGACGACCAATTAACAGCTGCAGTGGAAGGTGTGAAAAGAGGTGTATCCTTACGGCAAGCAGCAGAAAAATATGGAACATCCAGGTGTGCTTTAACACCTGCAGTAAAAGGTAAAAAAATAAAGTAGGGAGGCCATGTGTTTTAAGTCCTGAAGGGGAAAAAAATTAGTGGAGTGCATAACCATGGCTGGGAAATGGGGGTTCCCCTTGACAAGCATAGACATAAGACTGATAGTTAAGGGGTATCTGGATCGATGTGGGCAGAATGAACTAAGGTTCAAAATAATATGCCAGGCCTCGATTTTATTGACTCCTTACTAAAAAGGAACTGTGATGAATTATCCAAAAGGTTATGCCAAAACATGAAAAGAAGTGGAGTAGCTGTCAATGGTAATACTTTGACAAGCTAACTGAGACGTTAAAGAATGTTGAATCTTCCGTGATTGTCAACTACGATGAGACCAATATTACAACGTAAATGTAAGGAGAGGCACACGCCACCCTGAACGTGTTATAGATTTCTCAAAATCTAGCACGTCAGTCATGTTTGCCGGAAGTGCCAACGGCACCCTACTGCCTCCGTACACTTGTTACAAGGCTACAAATCTTTATGATTCTTGGACTGATAACGGACCTAAAGGGAAAAGCTACAACAGATCTAAAAGTGGGTGGTTTTCCCTGGTTTACAAAGATTGCTTTACCATACTTTCTAAAGCCACATATTATTAAAGAATGTAAGAAGAACAACATCAAGTTTGTACATTTCCTCCTAACAGTACCCACTACACCAAGCCCCTAGACGTAGCATTTTTCAGGGCGCTTAAAATTAAGTGGCGTGAGACTCTGAATGACTGGAAAGAGAAACAGCGTGGTACTATCCCAAAAGACAGATTCCCTAGACTTTAAAATGTTTAGAATCATTAAGAACAGTCATTAAGAATGAAGCGTGGCTTCAAAGCCGCAGGTATTGTACCTATGGATCGAAAGGAAGTTTTGAAGAGGTTACCTAAATAATTTTCTTCCTTAAATATATATATATATATATATATATATATATATATATATATATATATATATATATATATATATCGATTTGCTTCAACGTTTTTCTATGTAAGATTTGCTCTAGATAAGAGAGAGGGTTCTCTGGTAATTATATTGTTCTCCCTCATTTAAGACATCTTGCAATTTTCAGCGCCATCTATTAGTGGGTCATTTCGCCGATGTAAAGCGGCTTAAATAAATCTTAAATCATTTATGATCTAAGAAATACATATGCCGTCTCTTCTGCAACCTGGAAAACTTTAAGTATAATTGATAACAACTGATTGCTGTTATTGTTACGTTTAAAATGAACTTTGGCATCACTGCTTAGTTAGTTATTATAGGAAGATGGCAGAAAGTCGTACTAACCTTGCAAATTCTGATAATTTAAATACCAAAAATGGTAATTTTATTTGTGGAGTTATAGAAGGTAAGCCTTAAAATGATCGGAAATAATTATAGTAATTACATGTTTTTAATAATCTTACGTAATTACCCTTTTATTGCATTAGTAACGGTCAATCTTATTTACATATTCATTACCCTATATCTAGGTTTCTACGGCAGACCATGGACTACAGAGCAACGGAAAGATTTATTTCAAAAGTAAGCCACCTATCCAATTGTTATGTTAAAGCCCACGTACATTTTTTTGCAGATTAAAAAAATGGGGGTTAGATTCATATGTGTACGCTCCAAAAGATGATTATAAACACAGAGCGATATTGGAGAGAATTGTATACAGTTGAAGAAGCTGAACATTTAACTGGATTAATTTCAGCAGCCAAGGAGAATAATGTTACTTTTTATTATGCATTGTCACCAGGTTTAGATGTTACCTACAGTAGTACGAAAGAAATAACCTCTTTAAAACGAAAACTAGAACAAGTAGCACAATTTGGTTGTATTGCTTTCGCATTATTATTCGATGATATCGAACCAGAAATGTCTGAAGCAGATAAAGAAATATTTCAATCATTTGCACATGCACAAGTATCAGTAACAAATGAAATTTATCAACATTTAGGTCAACCGAAATTTTTAGTGTGTCCTACACAGTATTGCGAATCACGAGCAATGCCAAATGTTACTAATTCAGAATATTTAAATACTTTAGGTTCAAAACTTGCTCAAGAAATAGATGTAATGTGGACTGGTGTGTTTTTCGTAATTTTTGGTATTAGCGTTAATTCTTTATTTTTAGGTCCGAAAGTAGTTTCCCGTGTATTATCGGCTGAGTCCATACAAAAAATTACGGATGTTTTAAGAAGGCCACCTGTTATTTGGGATAATATACACGCAAATGATTATGATCAAAAACGAGTATTTTTAGGGCCATATTCAGGTAGGTCTCCAGATTTAATTCCGAAATTACGAGGAGTGTTGACTAATCCTAATTGCGAATATGGTGCCAATTTTATTGCAATACATACGTTATCGCAGTGGTCTCGATGTAATGTCAATGGACAAAGAGATTTGACTTTGAGTAAGTATTTATATTATTACACTTCTGTGTATAATAGAATTTTTAGATGATACAGTATCAGCAGATATAAAATTAGAAACGGAGACTGAAGATGGTTTGTTGGGTGAAGATGTTCCAGCTACTCTCTCACCGAATATGTACCATCCAAGACTTGCACTTCGTAATGCGATTAAAGAATGGTTACCTGAATTTTTGAGGCATAAAGCAGCTTGGGGCCCTATTGCGAAACCGCAACCAGCTATTACAGGTATTTCGTATTTAAAGTTAGCTAGTAAACGTAAATGATTTTGTAGTTGTACCTGTTCCTATAATACCTTCAATCAATACTTGTATGAGTCTTACGACGACTACGACAACAACGTCGAGTGGTATCACTGTAGCACCTGTCGTTAATACAACTCAATTACAAGCCTTAGCAGAAGTCTGTAGTACTGTGAGTGTAAGTGTTGGTTATTGTTATTGTTATTTTGTTTACTTAATAATTTTAATTTGTTGTTATTAAAATAGATAAGCATTGTTTATTAATTATTATCGTTGTGTTTATGTGTTGTTCATTACATTATTAAAAATGTTGATTACTAGGAGTGGGTGATAAGCCATTTGTGTATGAAATTGTGTATTTATTTAGTTTTTGAAAATTATCTAAGATGTCAAATAATAATAAGATGTTAAGCTTTTGGATAAGAAATCGTGTATTTTTTGAAAAAAAATTTACACATTTAAACATTTCGATAACAATTACAGTTATCTTCTTCAGTAATTGATGATAGTTTTTGAAAATTATTTACGATATCAAAGAATAATATTAAGATGCTTTTGGGTAAGAAGTTGTGTATGTTTTAAATTTTTTACAAATTTAAAGGTTTCATTATCAATTACAGTTGTCTTCTTCAGCAGCTTATAATAGATTTTGAAAATTATTTTAGATGTCCAATAATAATAAGATGTTAAGTTTTTGGGTAAGAAATCATGTATTTTTAAAAAAAAAATTTACACATTTGAACGTTTCGATAAAAATTACTTATCTTCTTCAGTAACTGATGATAGTTTTTGAAAATTATTTACAATATCAAAGAATAATATTAATACTTTTGGGTAAAAAATTGTGTATCTTTTAAATTTTTTACAAATTTAAAGGTTTCGATAACAATTACAGTTATCTTCTTCAGCAGCTTATAATAAGATTTTGAAAATTATTGTAGATTTCAAGTAATAATAAGATATTTAACTATTGAGTACAAAATTGTGTTTTTATTAATTTTTTACAATTTTAAACGTTTTGATAACAATTACAGTTATCTTCTTCAAGTTTTTGAAAATTATTTAAGATGTCAAATAATCATGAGATGTTTAGCTTTTGGGTAGGAAATCGTGTATTTTTAAAAAAAAATGTTGCACGTTTAAACGTTTCCATAACAATTATAGTTATTTCTTCAGTAAATTGAGAAGAATTGAGAGTAAAATTTGTAATGGGTTTAGAGTGGTGGCAAGTGAAGCTTGCCCTCAACGAAGTTCAACACAAAAATTAAACCTTGTTTGGAAATATTTTATTTAAAGAAAATTATAAGCTACGGTTACTATGAATATTTATGACCACTCCTGGACGGGTAGCGAATGTCGGTTGTCTTTCCAGGAGGTCTAAAACAGATTTGGGCGCCACCCAACGATAAACTATTGTTCAGGCGGTCTTTGGGTCGACTCCTGAACGTACACGGTTTTCCAAACAGGATGTGTCTGGTTTCCCAGTGGAGGATAAAATTCAGGGTCGAATCCTTATGGTATGTATCTAAAACTCAATTCAATTGGGCGGACGGCGGATACGGTAGAGAAAGGTCACACGTTCCGACCACTCCTGGACGGGTAGCGAATGTCGGTTGTCTTTCCAGGAGGTCGAAAACGGATATGGGCGCCACCCAATGATAAACTATTGTTCAGGCGGTCTTTGGGTCGACTCCTGAACGTATTCGGTTTTCCAAACAGGATGTGTCTGGTTTCCCAGTGGAGGATAAAATTCAGGGTCGAATCCTTATGGTATGTACCTAAAACTCAGTTAAATCGGGCGGATGGCGGATACGGTAGAGAAAGGTCACACGTTCCGACCACTCCTGGACGGGTAGCGAATGTCGGTTGTCTTTCCAGGAGGTCGAAAACGGATTTGGGCGCCAGCCAACGATAAACTATTGTTCAGGCGGTCTTTGGGTCGACTCCTGAACGTATACGGTTTTCCAAACAGGATGTGTCTGGTTTCCCAGTGGAGGATAAAATTCATAGTCGAATCCTTATGGCATGTACCTGAAACTCAATTAAATCGGGCGGACGGCGGATACGGTATAGAAAGGTCACGTTTCCTTGTTACAAACAAAATTCCTTCACCAATGATGGATGAAAATGTAAATATGTGAATATATTTAAATTTCACTAATTACAGTTTAATAAAAACGGTGCTCGGTAGCAAAGCAACTTTTTACTACTTGTCAAAATAAATTTAACTAAATTTTTATACTCGTTTACAGAGCAAGTATTTACTGTTGAATTATATTAATTAATTTTCACTATCTACTCTTTACATCATACTAATTCACAAAATTTTCTTTTCGTCTGTACTTGATACAGTGAGAACGATAGATAATCATTTTGGTAAAAGCACTTACCTATATAGAGTACGGCATTTAAAAGGGGGATCGGCTGGAAATTTCATAATTTTAACAATGAGGCGGCAGCGTAACAATTTTTTTAATTGATATTAAATCAGTTACCGAATTAATATTTCTTTCATCCTGCTAAAATTATTATTTGTGAAATAACAGAACGATTGATATAAAATTCGGTCTGTTTCCATTAACAAAAAATACTTATTCTGTCTAACGGTTTAATTAGTGATTAATAACACAATTCCAGAAGCTGGTTACTGTTTGACACATCTGTCCGTGTTCGCGTTATTTAAATATAAAAAATTTTATACAATAGTAAAAAAATTACATTATTTTCATTGTAGTTGGAATTCATAGAAAGTATTTCAGGTTTAACTTTAAGTATTTATATAGAAAGTGAATTAATCAATATTATAATTATTACTTATTTTATTAATTTATTCTCTTAATTGTATTGATCGGATTTTAAATTCTATTTGAATGCTTTGGTTTGCTTATCTCTACTTGATATTACTATACGCACTTTTCAATATACAAGATATCTTTTTAAGGCAAACAAAATTATTACTTGTCACGTTTACTTTTGGAATAACAAAAGGAAACTTGTATTTATATTAACGGTTATTTATAGTACTTGATAAGTTTTAATTTTGAAATAAAGAAAAATCTATTTACAATTAACGGCAATCTCTTAGATCTTTTTAATTTCTACTCAACATAAATGAATTTATTTTGAACAAGTAACTTAATTAATTTACGGACTTAATTACGGTTTTTGTTGACGGAGTAAAAAGGAAAACACTGATCTACACAAATTTAGTAATATTCGCATAACGAATAGTATACTTTGGAAAGAAAGTTAACTAAAATATGAATATCAGCTATGAAACCTGCTAATTTTTGTTTCTTTGTTAGGTAAAATATATATAGGGGTGTGAGAAGATAGCCAGGTAATTTTTGAATAATACGATATAAACTTGTGTATAATTTGGGGCTGATTTTGCACCGTTGAAATAAAAATTTTGCGTCCCAATAGGAAATAAGTTGTCCCAAAAATTCTATAAACACGGCAACTTTACGGAGCCGCAAAACTTGGATAAATTATTGTTTTCTTATTCAGTAATTAGGGGCCATTTTGCGCCGTTAAAATAAAATTTTGCGGTCTTATAGAAAGAAGTTATTGCAAAATTACACCGAACAACCAGTTTTGCAGCCGTGAACTTCTACATAAATCAATTTTTTCTTATACAGTAATTAGGCACGAATTATGCGCCGCTTCGCACTGCTGAAATAATATTGTGTGCCTCTATGAGAAATATCATTCCAGAAATTACATAATTCATAATCTTATGAGTAAATTATGTGCTGTTTTGTGCCTTTAAAAGAAAATATTGCGCTCTAATAGGAAAGAAATTATTATAAAATTACATTGACACGACTAACTTCACAGCCGTGATCTTCCGCATAAATAACTTTTCTCTTATACAGTAACTTTGCACCGTCAAAATAAAATTTTGCGCCCTTATAAGAAAGAAGTTATTGTAGAATTACACTGACACGGCTAAGTTCACAGCTGTGAACTTTGCATAAATCAAATTTTTGTTATGTAGTAATTAGGCGCAAATTGTGCGCCGATAAAACAAAATGTTTCACCTCCAAAGAAATGTTATTCCAAAAATTACATCGACAAGGCTAACTTTATAACCTCTAGAATAATTAGCCTTTACGCGCTAATTAGGAAGCCGTTATGAGATGTTTTGCGCCCTTAAAATAAAATTTTGTTCCCTTATAGAAAAGAAGTTATAAAATTACATTGACACGACTACCTTCGAATATCTGTATAAATTATTTATTTTATTTTGCTGTAAGTAGAGGCTATTTTGCGCCCTTAAAAAAAATTCTGCGTTCTTATAGGAAAGAAATTATTGTAAAATTACATTGAAACTTTACAGTCGTGAACGTCTACATAAATCAATTTTTTCTTATGCAGTAATTAGGCACCAATTATGGACCGCTAGAATAAAATATTGCGCCTCCACAGGAATTAAATTAAGCTTTTCTTACGCGTTAGTTAAGCACCCATTATGTGCTGCTTATTCTAGGAAGAAGTTATTGCAAAATTATATTGAGACGACTAACTTCACAGCCGTGAACTTCCGCTAAATTATTTTTATTTTATGAAGTAACTAGACGCTATTTTGTGTTCTTAAAATAAGATTTTGCGTCCTTAAAGTAAAATGTTGCATTCTTATAGGGAAGAAGTTATTGTGAAATTACATTGACACGGCTAACTTTACAGCCGTGAACTTCCGCATAAATAATTTTTTTCGTATGCAGTATTTAGGCCCCAATTATGCGCTTCTAAAATAAAATTTTGCGCCTCCACAGGAAATAATTTATTATAATGATTACAATTAGGCTTACTTCATAACATGAATAAATTAACCTTTTCATTATTTGCTAATTACGCACCCATTATGTGCTGTTTTGCGCTCTTATATGATAGATGTTATATGTAAAATTACATTGAGACGATTAACTTCACAAATGCGAACTTCTGCATACATTGTTTTGTACAGTAATTGGGCGTTACTTTGCGTTTTTAAAATAAAATTTAGCGCCCTTAAAACATTTGCACCCTTGTAGGAGAGAGGTTATTGTTAAATTACATTGACACGGTCCTAAACTTCCGCATAAACCATTTTTTCCTTGATCCAGGATCATGTTCCCTTAAGCGGGGAGGGGAGTCGTACCTGCTCCCTGTCCTGGCGCGCCACGCATATCCAGCGTTGTGGTTCGCGCATGTGGTTGCGTCAGCCCGTAGGCCGGGGAACATCACGGTCGCAAAGTCTAGTAGCTGCAGTCGCACCAGGGTCCGCGGGGGGGTTGCTGACTATTCCATATGTGTACGTATACTTCATTATGGCGTTTTACCATTTTCTTTTTGCATGGTTACTACTCGTATTGTCCCATCAACCCTCCTAGGAGTGTCCTGGAATTAGGTTTTCCAAAGAAAAAGTAACCAGATGTGAAAACGTTGTCCGTTCTTCACATGGTAGACTTCTAAAACCCTCTTAGGTGATGTTTAAAGACTTTTAACACCACTTTTCCAGATTACACGGACATGAGGACTAGCTGGTGTAATCAGACTCCACTTGAGGTGGATGCTTCTTGTACTACTGGGCTTTGGAACACTGTTTTCTTTTCTTATGGCATTGTTGGGACCCACGAAATTGGCACTACTATCGTTACACATATTTTGAGTCTTGCATCTCCTTACAGTAAATCTCCTTAGTGCCGCAATAATTAATGTTGTAACGTCGTGGCTAACCTCTAATTCATTGTCCGTGCTGATAGTACAGAAAATATTGATATACATATCTTTCGTAAGAATTTGTCTCCATGGCCTTTCTATGATTTTCTCGTTTCGTTCTTCTACCGTTTATAATTCAGTATTTTCCCCTGATCTGTACTAATCTGACTTGGATTAATTTATCGGATGTCTCTTGTTGTGCATCTCGGATTACCAGTTGCGTGAGGATTATTTGGATCCAATAAGATACAGTGGCTTTTATCAAACTGTAGTAATGAGTTGCATAGCCTTCCTCCTGGATCTTGGAATGGAGTTAATAATATCTTGCTGTTTTTATTTACTTGCTTATTCTTTAATAGTGCTTGCCATTCTTTTTCAAATGCTTATCTTTGCAAGAATATTATGTACTGTATTAATGCTAATTAAAACGTCCAGAACTCTAAACAGTCCTTTAGTTAATGCTTGGTTCTTTGGGGTTTAGGTGGAAGAGCAGAAGTGCGGAACTTTCTCCTCTCAACTGAACCTCGCCCCATAACTGTTAAATTTATAATTGTAAACATTATTATTATTATTACTGTTAGTTTGTGTTAAAATAATAATTGTTCTATTATTAAACGGAGAAAACTGATAATGTATTTTTTTTTTAGGTGTCTGGTAGTGATAGTATAGTAACTCCTATACCAGCTCCGGTAATGAACTCTTTAGTATCTGAAACAAAGGTAGTTTGTAACGAATCAATTCCAAATCCAATAACGCCTGTACCAATACCAATAATTCCATCAGACTCAACTAAAAGCATTACAATTCTAAATGGTGCTCATATTAAATTAAATAAAGATAAATTATTAGAAAAACATAAAAAATGCGAACAAAATGGTGAAATTAAAGAAGACGAAGCGAATAAAATAGATGTTTTAACGAAAGATGAAGTATCTATGAATACAGATAGTAGTACTGAATGTAATGATTCTAGTCTAAGTCCGTCAGAACCGATGGACTGTAATAGTACACCAAATGCATCTCCATCACACGTGAACAAATGTTGTAGTTCAAACGAAGATGTAGCTATGATCGAAACTTCTGTAAGATTATTAATCATGGTACAAAGAATGCAAAGCATGATTTTTTTATGTTTATTAAAATTTATGAATAGGTATTTAGTTTTTTGAAATTTTTATTGTGTATTTTCTAATATTGATAGGAAAACTGTAGAGCTTACGAGAAAGATAGTGTAGTTGGTCATTGAACCATATTCTTGAGTTGCTGTAAAACGCTTTATTTGTTATTGTGCAGGGTTCTGTCACAAAAATGACAGCGAATCGTTAATGAGGGATACCTTAAGAAATGCTAAAATATACAGGTTGGTCTAAAAAGCATGGCAACAAATACGAAACAACATTTTTTAAACAGCATACCTCTATAAATGTATTTTACATTGATATTAGGTTTATTGACTGTTTTCAGGTTAGCGACAGGAAACGGTATTTTCAAAAATATAGCGCCCATCTTAAATAGTGGAGTTTTTACAAAATGACAAATTTTTGGAATACCTGCTTTTAGTACAGTTTTAATAAAGAATAACCATTATTCTGTTTATAGTCCATATTTGTTTAGTTACTTTGGTATGGTTTACTGGGTCTAGGACTAGTTGCGGGCAATAACAGTTCAATCACAGTTACGTTTTGTGTAATTAAATACTACTTCAGACTAAACAATACATTAACAGATAATTAGATTATTACCTACACATATTTATTAAATCTAATCTAATTGAAACAACATATTAAAATAATTTTACTAAATTAGAAATCAACTCGACTAACCTGTAAATTGAATCTAAAGAAAAAAATGTTTTTGGTGTGTGTTCATTTTAGATGGTGACTATGAAATTTTTTTTTCCATATACGGTTCTTTAATTATGGAACAATGCCTATATGTTATGTTACATTGTGACTTATTATAGGTATTGATCCAATGTTTATGTTCTATAACTTAATTACTACAATTTACTTGTTATTCATTGTCAATTGAAATTCTCTATTACATACGTTCGTTAACAACCTTTTTAATTCACAATTACTGGTCGTGTGTTAATTTTATTGGTTGATTATTACTAACCTTGTCGTTTTTAATTCATTCTTGGTTATTATTATTGATATTGACAAGAATGAAATGTGAGTGAAACTAACGTGTACATCGTTATCAAATAGTACAAGGTTATCTATCTGGATATTTATATCATGCCATGTTTCAAATTTCACAATTCTACTTTATAGTGATTCTTTGTCTTAACTAATTCTACATATGTAATTCAATCTCTTACTTTAACCCTTATCCGGGAAAGGTATTTTACTTACACAAACGGGCAATGTGTGTCTGTTGGACACATCTTTAAATTTAATAAGTTTTTAGAAGTTATGAGGCAATTTGGTTAACGGGTACGCATATAGTCAATAAAACAACATGTTCAAAAGGCAAACGAACAAATCTTTATGTCTAATTAAAATTATTTATAAAAAATTAAGAAAAATTAAGCAAAGAAGTTAAATTGCAAATCATTTATTCAAACAGCTACTGCAAATTCTTTTCACATTGCAGACATTTTTTTTGCAAACATCGCAGGTTTGCTTTTGTGTTCTTGGTTTTTTAGTGGGACACTGATGGCATCGTCTCTTTTTGGGAGGGTTTCTATTAGCGTCATTGGAATTATTTTCATTTATTGGATGAAATAACTGCACGACATGTTGTAGCTCTTTATGTAGACCACGTGTACTTCTTCGTTGAATATGTGGCGTTGTAAGATTTTCCACCACTGAAATCTGAAAGAGTCGTCTCCTTTCATGCTTGTTTTTATTCCAATCAGGATATAGATTACGCTACACTACATAAGCAGCAATTCCTGCCACATCTATCATGTTCATAAAGAATGCGAATGGCCACCTGTTTGTTCGTCTTTTGCACATATAGGCATGTACCAACTGATCTAGTGTGTCAACGCCACACTTTGTTTCATTTTATCATTTTATTTCCGTATGATTTCAGGTTTTCCTACTTTATCATCTACAGGAGGTGAATTATGCATTGCAGATAACAAGATAACAGCCCCACGTGGTTAGGAAACCAGAACGGCATTCTTAGTAAACCCAAACACATATGTCTTTTCTTGACGATCTTTATTTGCTTGAAATTCGATTGGTATAAATTTTTTATTTTCTCTGATGTTCCCCACTGAAGTGAGACCATTTGCTAACAATGAATTTACTAAATTAAAATCAGTGAAATAATTATTGAAAATAACATTTCTATTAGATTTCAGTAAGATACCGAACTACGGTAGAACCGAAGCCTCTAGCTATTTGATTGCCTTCCTTACCTGTAAGGAGGGAAAATATAACATAAGGACAATAGTGTCACAATACCAGCACTTTATTACTTACCTCTATATGGAAGTCTTTTCAGTGGGTAATAGTTAGAAGAATCACATGCCCACCAGATTTTCATGCCATATTTATCAGGTTTAGATGGCATGTAGTGTTTGAAAGGGCTTCTGCCGCAGAATGGCACAAGTTGCTCATCAATGGTTATATTATCGCCAGGTAGGTAGTATTTAGTAAAATTATTATCTAATTTCTCAAAGAGTTCCCGAATTGCAGCTAGTTTGTCTTTTTTACGGCGTGCAGAATGCGTTGATTTATCGTCAAACTTAATAAATCGCAATAGCAATTTAAATTGTTTTACAGCATTGGAGCACGAAATATCGGGGGGCGATATAGCTTATTCCACAAAACGTCATAATTTATATGGTTTGCTTTCAAGTGCCCAGCAGAAATCAACCATCCAAGAAAAATTTCAGCTGCATTGGTAGCTTTCCATTTATCCGAAAGTAACTGATTTGCCTCCTGATTCGTATATTTTACTATATCATTTACAATATTGTTTATATCATTTATATACAACATAAACGAATCTAAAGGTTCCTTAATATTTTCCCTGGCGGTAAACAAACTTTGTGTAATGAAGATTTTATATTACGAGCGGGAGTTTGTTTAAAACAAGAACTTGCTAACCATTGAGTACAGTCTTTAGAAGTAAATACTTTATTATGTGTGACTATCAGTAATGCCTGAATTTTCATCAGCATCGGATTCTGACTCATCTTGAACATTTTCAGTTTCACTAGCCTCTGATTCATGATTACTTTCAGAATCTGATTCAGAGTCAGTAAATTTATCTAACTCATACTCGTCTTTTTCAAAATCAGAAAGATTAGCAATAATGCTTTCTACTTCTTTCTCACTTAGCGGCATTTTGTTCATATTTACACCTTATATTATCAATATCACTTGTAGAATAAAAAATGTGGAAGAAGCACTTGCAACCATAAATTGACATCCACTGAAAACAAAGTGCCTACGCGTACAAATAAACTAGCACAATACATGTGCAATATGACAGTGTCCAACAGACACGCTTGCTTGTCTGTGTTACAAAATATTTTATTATTTATTTATAATCGTATAAACTATTTTTGAAACATCTAATTAACATAAACTGATAAGTAATAAGTTATTTTAGGAATACTAAGAGGTGTAGTTTTATACTCTCAGCCGTTTATAAAATATACGAGCAAAATAGTTGTTATGTGTCCGAAGGACACACCTTGCCGGGATAAGGGTTAACTTACAATATCTTATTCATCTACAATTTAATTGTGTTTATCTAGCTGTTAATTACTACATTTATGAATTTAATTATCTAATGCTACAATTTGATACTGAGGATGCAATTATTCAAAAATTCACTCTTCTATTTCCTTCTGTTTAAACTTATTTATTTTAATTAAAAACTTGTAAATATTACTTAAGTTATTGGTATCCGTCCTAAAATTTATACTTGATTGTTCATGTTTATTATCTAAAAATTAACCTCTTATAATAATTTGTATCTAGAATGATGGGATTATTGAAATCAGTTTCATTCTATGATTGTTTTACTAAATTGTATTGTTTACAATCGTTTTTATGATTGTTTACTCTTTTATACAAATTTTGTTTTGTCTGACCAATGTACGCCTTGTCACAATTTTTACATTTGAGCTTCTAGTGGGTGTCCCACATAAGATCCTCTATCCCCTTACCTCGAAAGAAATTCGGTTTAGGAAAAAAAGTTAAATACAAAGTGTTATTGTTTTTAAGGGCACTTTTATATTATATTCCTTTCATGTATACAGGGTGCTCAGTTTTTCATAGTCAGGAATCAGCTGTTAAATATTAAATGGGACACCCTGTATATTATTTTGGATATGGATTTCTCATAAAAAATAAGGGTGACTTTCAATAAGATATTATATAGCTATCTCTCGTTTAGGATTTAATTGCCGTTTTATTTATTTTTTTGCTAAAAACGTATTTATTTAAGGTAGTAGGATAAAATATATAAGTATATCATATTTGGTGAATCTGCCATTTTATATTACAGACAATACCACAATATATAATTTTAGTTGTTTACTTTGGCTACAAATTATACAGGGTGATGCCAGAAATTGATCCGATCGGGATATATAAAATCACCTATAAGTCGATAATTTTAAATGTATATCATTGCCGATTTTGATGGTTTACAAAAAATTTAGATAACTTTGTATAAAATAGCCTATACGCATCTCTAGCCGCTTAGAAAATATTCGTTATTCAACATTTTTTATGCAATGAAAAATACCTTTCGTTTAAATTTAATGAGGAAATACGTTACAAATATTTTTTAACGGGCTGACTGTAGTAGATTTTCAACAATATACTGTAGTTTATAATTTTAACTAACATGTCTATTTTCTGAGAAAATCATTCACTATAAATCGTAAAATTAAACCAAATATTGCATGTAATCAAAACCAACTAACGCTGCAAAATCAAAATTGCCATGGAAAACAAATAAAGTGCTTTGGAAACCAACGTAAACAAGAATTGTCAAATAATAATTTTGGTTTGTTGTGCGTTAAGTTTATCTTTAGCTTATAATGTTTTATAGTGCCAAAGAAAGGTTAAATTTATATCAGTGTTGTCTCGAAAATAACAAAAGCATTGCACTAACTATTAGAGCATAACGTCAAAAGTATCCAGAAAGAAGAATATCGGAAAGATCCATACTTGGGCGAATTGAACGAGATCTCAAACACCATGGTGTTTAAAATATGCAAAAAGAAGTAAACCTAAAAATATCTTTTTCTTCTTTCTTCTCCTTCGTAGCCTATACTCTGGATGCCTGTCTTTAGACTGCTAACGTAGTTTGTTTTCACTTTTTCATCCTTTACTCTTGCCATATTAAATTTCTTTCTATCGGGTTTCTTTTCCACTTTCTTCTTTACTGGCATCACCGTTTTCACTTTGCCATTACCAAGTAATGATCGCTATTTATCTCCGCGCCCCTTTTACTTCTGACATCTAACAGTAATTTTTTCCATTTGCGATTAATACAGATATGATCTATCTGATTTTCAATACAGGGTGTCCTAGGATATTGTGACACATTTGAAGCGCTTATAACTTTTAAACCAATTGAGATAGAAACGAGTTTTTTTCTGACTTACAATCAATTTTTTTCATTCATACAGAGGGTTGAAAAAAAATGCCAGCAATTTAAATTTTTGATTCTTTTTTTAATGGAACACCCTGTGTGTTGTGGCATCTTTCTATAGAGGAATTCTTTCACTTTCTAAAAATGTATAATTTGCTATGCCTATAAAAAAAACTAACACAATTATTAAAATTTTTATGGGAACATGTTCGATACAAATAAAAATTCAACAAAACAGAAAACATTTTTAATTACCCTAGAAAATACATATCAACGTTATTATCTTTTCAAACTAAATTGCTGGATGTGTCCCCCATTATTATCAATGCATTTTTGTAATCTAAACTCCAAATTTTGGAAGCATTTTCCAACATTTCCTGAGTTATGCTTTCAAAAACATTGATTATGTTATTTTTGAGTTGGTCGATGGTTTGTAGAATGGGTGAGTAACAACAATCAGGAGAGTTCAGGAGAATGTGCCAGTCATTCTGTTGGTCCACCTCTGGCCAAACATTCTGTATACAGATTTTCTGGTTATCTGAGAAAAATGGGGAGGGGCACCGTCTTGCTGAAAGTATACTTCTTGTATTATCCCATCTTGTTCCAACTGTGGGTAAAAGAAGTTTTTCTTTTGAAACAGCATACCATATATTCACTTTTGCTGTATCCCGCTCAAACTTATTATACTTATTAATTTTTTTCCATCTATATGGAAAGCGGCTTCATCTGACATTATAACAGTAATACCAGGTTGGTAGTTAAACAAGTCCAATAAGGTCTTACACAACAATAATCTTTTGCTATATCTCGCGGTTGAAGCTTTTGGAAGGTTTGGATTTTGTAAGGAGTAAGGTTTAGAATCTTTAAACATCTCTGAACTGCATTTTCTTTAAACTTCCTGATCCAATTTATGATGGCATTTCTGCACGAGGCGCTTTTTCAAACTTCAAACGAAACCTCCTTCTGGTTATTGTTACAGAATTAGTTTTATTGTACAGAAGTACAGCTTCTGCTTTTTCTTGATCTGTGTATATCATTTTAATTAAAAGTGCGCGATAAAGACAACGAGAAAATAATGTCAATAAATGATTTAACAGAATGTAGCAAATAAAATAGTAATTCAATTGTCATTTTGACTTTTGATTTGCCTACTTGATCGTTGTTACTCGCCCGTTCCACACACTATGGACCAACTCAAAAATAACATCAATATTTTTGAAAGCATTGCTCAGGAAATGTTGGAAAATGTTTTAAAAATTTTGAAGTTTAGATTTCAAAAATGCGACCGGCAGTACGGCAGAGTGGGAAACCATTTAGTACTGAGATATTGAAAGTTAAGGAGCGGCTTGCTTGGTAGGAACTGAGATGGGTGCCCCACTCTGCGGCTCGATGTGTCTGGTCCCCTCAACACTTTAAAGGGTATGAAAGGACAAAGGGGAAAGAAAGAAAGAAGATTTCAAAAATGCATTGACAATAATGGGGGACACATCCAGCAATTTAGTTTGAAAAGATAATAACGTTATGTATTTCCTATGGTAATTAAAAATGTTTTCTGTTTTGTTTAATTTTTATTTGTATCGAACGTGTTGCCATAAAAATTTAAATAATTGTGTTAGTTTTTTTCATAAACATAGCAAACTATACATTTTCAGAAAGTGGAAGAATGCCTCTATCGAAAGATGCCACAATACACAGGGTATTCCATTAAAAAAAGAATCAAAAATTTAAATTGAAAACTGACAATTTTTTTTCAACCCTCAGTATAAATTACAAAAACTTGATTGTAAGTCGGAATAAAACTTTTTGATAAATAAAGCATACCTGAGAAAACTTTTCTTTTCTATCTCAATTGGTTTAAAAGTTATAAGCGCTTCACATGTGTCACAGTATCTTGGGACACCCTGTATTTAGTCCTGGTGCTTTCCAAGTAACTTTATGGATTTTTTTTGTGATCGAAAATAGTGCCTCCTATTACTAGTCCATAAGCACCACAAAGCTCAACCAGTCTCA
The DNA here is from genome assembly GCA_036346205.1 of Vesta saturnalis. Lineage (NCBI taxonomy): Eukaryota > Metazoa > Arthropoda > Insecta > Coleoptera > Lampyridae > Vesta > Vesta saturnalis. The sequence goes on along the minus strand of JARFJB010002021.1, from coordinate 11,166,801 downwards.
TTCATTGCGCCTACCCCATGTCTACCTATTACATCTTCTAGTCCTTATTGTCACTTCCTATCTGCGCATTCATATCTCCCATTAGTATTAGCGAATGTTCTCTTTTTATTGTGTGAAGTATTCCTTCTAGTGTACTGTAAAACTCTTCTTTCTCTTGTATGGGCTCACGTTTGTTGGGGAATAACATTGTAGGATTGTTATTTTATACCGCCCGAACTCTAAAGTGGTTCCCATTTTAATAATAATTTACGAGCTTCCCTATTAAAAATGGTCGCTACCATTTGGTTTACGGAATATGTAAAAGAGTACTGACCTGTATTAACTTCGCCAAACCCACTCCACCTACACTCGCTTATTCCCAGTATATCAATTTTGTATTCTTCTATTTCATTGCTATGACCGTCTTTTTGTTATCCATCATCACCGTTTCTTTATCTAGTTTTTTGCTTTTACCAGACCCACTGCTTCGTCATTCCAGATCCAGCACTGTTCATTAATAATCACCTTTCTAAAGCCTACTTTAACGGTTTTCCCATTTTGATTTTCAGTTTTAGCGATACCACGGACTGTAGCCTGTATTTTCCTGTCTTTTGGTGTTAGATCATCGTCGGTGTAAATTGGCTTGCCTTTTAGTTTCGTGATTTGCATTTTATGGCCCCACTCTCTTCTACTTTTGCAATTACTATTGGGTGTGCGTATTTCGTTTTTATAATCCTTGCTGAGATGATGTTGGTTGACACTCCTAATTCTGTCTTTAAGAATTCAACTGTTACTTCTTTTACCATATCCTCCCGTATGTTAACTCCTTTAACAACAATATTCTTTCTTTCAGTACGTTCGAGTATTTCAGTTTTACTCTCAAGGGTAGCCACTCTTTTAATTAACCTTTTGTTATCTTCTTTTAACGTTTTAATTTCTTCTATAAATTTATACTGACCCTCTAGTAGTGTTCTTAGTATACTTTTAATTTCGACCATATCATTGTTTCCTTTCGCTTCCTTTGTCTGCTCTTTTTTAGCGTGATCATCTGTTACGCTTTCATCATTTAATTTCCATGCTGTAGTTGGCGGTGTTCTGAGTATTTTCTTACTTTTCACAAATTTGTCTCATTTTCTTCTGGTTGCCTTTTTCTTTTGTTTTCTTCCGTGGTGGAGCCATCGCTATTGTAATTATTGGGTTTCATTTTATTAATTCCGATTTATTAAAAAATTATTCGCTATATATTTATATCTCCCGGTATAATGCACTCACGTTTTATCGCAGTTGGTCCACAGACCTTTTGCACTCGACCTTGTTGCAATCACTACGTTAGCTATTTATTTTATGCACGCACAATGCTTTTAATATTCAATTCTAAATTGTTATTATATTAGACACTCTTTTTTAACACTTCAATTAAGTTAGCACTCACGTAAAACACTCACCTTTAATTGGCTTCAGCTTACTTTATAATAAATGCTCGGTACGTTTAGGATTTATTTTACCGGAGCGTTTACAAATCGCGTCCACTCAACTCAACCTCTATGCAAGTACCTCCGCACCAGCTTAGTTTCCTTTTATTTATTTTTGTTTCGATGTGTGAATCTAAGTCTAGTTATGTTTTGGATGGTTTAGTTTATGTTGGTCGCCAGCCCGGAGAACCTCCACATAAAAACGTGGGGCTTGCAGTAGTACAAGCACAATTCTGGTCTCAATCTCACGATAGACATCACTAGTGTTCCGCGAGAAATTTATCTGTTGGATAAAAATATTACTGTTGTGGGTACACTACGACAAAATAAGTGTGCCATTCTGAAAGAAATTAAAACGTCAAAAGATCGTGTGCGTTGCTTCATTCTTTTGCTTTCGAAATGACGGATCCTTGGTAAGCGCCGCACGTCAAAAGTCCAGATGCGTAATTTTACTAAGCACCATTCACCACGATGACGCTAAGACGAATCCTGAAATCATCACTCATAAGAAAACAATGGACGGTGTTGACCTCATGGATCAAATGGTGTCGACATACACGTGTAAGAGGCAAAGTAAATGATGGCCTATGACAATTTTCTTCAGCATCATTGATTCTGCAGCACTCAACTTTACGAAGAAACACCCAAACTACAACATAGCAGTGACTCACAAACGTAGATTGTTTTTGAAAAATTTAGCGAAGGAACTAGTGATACCATATTTGCAGAGATTTACTAACCCTAATCTACGGCATAGTGTGCGGGAGTGTCGAAGCAGATTTATCGCTCTAGTCCGCCAGCCGCTGAAACAAGTGCAACAATTAAGAGAAAGAGAAGCTCAGTGCGCTTCGTAAATATTGATCGTAGGAGCACAATGATATGTATTAGTTGTAATGATTTTATATAACGGGTCTCAGAAGCCCGGATTATGTAAATACCTATATTTTATTAGTTATTTTGGAAGCTGCTGAAAATATGTAGGAACTTATGAATTTTCGCCAAATCGTGCACACTGACCTATGTAATTTTAACCTAAATTCCATTTATTATAATATAATTTGTATCAAAATTTATGTGAAGGCTTTAGTCAAAGTAGGTGGCTCTCCACATTGTTGACGTTTGTTGCATTCGTTATACTATCTCCCTACAAATTGCATCCAGGAACGTCTTGACATTTTGAAAATAATGAGCCGGACAACCGTCGTGCTGAATCCACATTCTGGTCCTTGTTTCATGGGAAACATTTTCCAATAATGTCGGCAAGTCGTACTGCAAAAAGCGTAACTACCTTTCTCCAGTTAGATTTCCCTCGAAAATGTGCGGTCACATAATCTTTCCATCAACAATACCGCACCAAACATGAACGCTCCGCCAATCTTGGCTTTGAACTTCTCGTATCCAGTGCGGATTACCCACTGCCCAGTAATACATATTGTGGAGATCGACTCCTTCATTGCTGCTAAATGAGGCTTCATCCATCCATAGCTCCGATGACATGAAATTTGGATTTTCTTATATAAATTTTTTCGGATATTTCAAATATATCTCATTTACCTCTACACATGGCATTTTTCACAAATTGAGGTCAATGTCTGTGTCTGTAATTATGGGACGAACCAGTTAAATATGTGTACCTCCTGTTCTGACCTCGATCGGGTCAAAAGTTAATGTATATGTCTGCGATTATAGATTAAATGGCTTATTTTTTTCAAATCTTTTTCGATGATACAATACGAATTAAAAATGTGTACCGCCTACTTTGACCTCGATCCGGTGACCTCTGCTAGGTCAAATGGTATGGTCAACAAACAATAACCTGTGGTAATATGAATGTCATTTGAAAGCATTTTTGTCTATATTTGAAATGGTATCTCATTGACGTCTACACATCACCTATCTCTCACAAATTGAGGTCACACTTCAGTGTTCTTGTACGCGATCACAGGGTTAATCTTCGACCTTTTTCAAATCCGTTTTTGGTAATTGATTGCATATTAATTAAATATATGTACTAATATTTTGATCTCGATCGCGAGGCTCTTAGGCTAACGGTTAATGTCAACCAAATTTTTAATGTACACAGTATGGGCGTGATACGAAAGCATTTTTTGATAAGTGTTTATTACTCTCTACTGACAAACAAGCATCTAGTAAACGCATTTGCGCATACATTTTCTCTTTTTTTATATATAACAGTATTCTATGTTGTAAGGAATATACCAAGGTTTTATTTGTTAATAACTTTTTTTATTGATAGTAAATGAAAAGTTTTAAGAGGTATATTGAGCTGAAAATTATTGGATCACAATTTTTAGACCACCTACAACAAAAATCAAACAGATTAATTATATTAATGCTACAGTGATTGTGACACGTTTTAAAATTAAATATTCACCAAATTTATACGTTTTAACAGCAATTGCAGCTATCGTTGTTAGCACCATTTTGAACGTTTGTACTAGATTTAGTGTTTTGGGTTGTAATATAATACATGGTTCACATATCGCTTTACAAAGCATAAACATACATGTTTAGTCGTAATTACAACGCAAATCCTTCCTTGTATTCTTTGTACTATGGTAATTACTTGCGTACATTTGTACCATCACTTATTTTGCTGTTGTAGACGTCAAGTGGAAGTATGCAAATTGAAGCTAGCGATGCTTTAAATAATCAAATTAATTTAGAAAACGATAACGTTAGGTATTTCAAAAAATATTTAATTTTTATTATTGCTATTGTTTTATTTTTAGGAAAGAATGTGAATTAACTGTTGAGGATTTATCCCTTTTATGCGATTTGTTTTATTTGCCTTTTGAACATGGGGGCCAAGGTTTGCAATTATTGCAAGAGTTTAATTGGTTAAAATCAAATGCACCTTTAGTAATGACTTCTGGACAAATCAAAAATAAATCACAGCCTGAGGTATTGAAATAATAATTTTAATGATACGTTGTACAGGGTGGAGAGATTCTCAATTTTTGATTAGTGATGGTCAGTAAGTACTATCAGCAAGGTCGAGCGTTTCTAAATTGCAATAATTAATTATAATAATTTTTTGTGGGCCAAACGCATCAACACTTTGGAAAACAAGATTTTATCATATGAGCGCTATAATAGTATTTCCAATTTAAGGTTTGAAGAAAACGGCAACTATCGCATCTATAATGGGTTCGGCGAGTTGGGTATGAAGCATACGCATACCTTTTACTATATAAATAGTATTCACGTGTGCTAAAAGTAGGTTTAATATATTATGTATTTCGTGGGGCTTAATAAGGAAGTTAGGTAAGAAGTAAGATGGACTTACGGTTAGTGTAAGTGAATTTTCGAAATTTTTATGACTAATTGTGAATTAAAAAAAACAAATTTTGATTTGCATAGCTGGTAATCGCTATCGGATACTCACATTTTTGATCATACTGATAAGGTAAAATACACAACGTCTAAACAATCAATGTTTCGAATGTTGTGTAAAGTAAGAAGACGGTTGGGGGGGGGGGTGGCTCTAATTTTTTGAACGAGTGCGAGTCCGCGTTTGGTTTAGCAAAATTTACATTTCATTTAATTAAAATGAGTTAATTTATGAAAACTAAGCTGAAATATCTAGCCAAGAAGAAAAATTTACAATCGTATTTTTCAAATACCAACTGTCCCCCGCCCCAACAATAACAAATTTGGTACCTCTAGAGTTATCGTTTTCAGCCCCCTTCTACTAATAGTAATTTGTGAACAATGTTATCGGAGTGTTTTGTATTTTATCCTGAAACAATTGAAAGCGTTGAAATGCTACTCAATCTTGAGATGTTGCTTCTTAGCACGATTTTGGGCATACATTAACCGATAGGTCACACGTTTTTGGTCGAGATAGGCACAAATCTCCACTTCAGTGTTTCTCATTTTGTAGGGACTTGTGGCTTAGCTTTCCTCCTCGTGCAGGACCACTAGAAACTCTAGCACACAATAGTGCTCTTTCCTTAGGTCGATACGAAAACGGGTACAATGTAATAGCTTTGTAGATCTGTTAATACAGAGAATAGTTTAATGGGAATGGAACTCGCAACTAATCTATTTCGTGTGAGGTTACTTGTAGTTATATTGTATTTTGACATCGGCCGAAGTTATTCGCTATTTTTTTAAAATAAAGAAATGATGCCGAGCTGACACTCTTTTTCATTACTGCCGTCTGGTGCGATGACTTAATTGACAACAGAAAGTGCGATAACTTTGTTTTCAGTTTTTTTCGGGCTGCAAGACGAGGAATTGGTGGTTACTGGCTAATTTTACAAAGCAAAGTTTTTAAACGTTGAGCCCTGCTTTGGGAGGGGACTTACGTAACAATGGACTGTCGCTTTTCCGAAATTTTGGGATCCCAAAGAGTCCTGACGCTAGATTTCGACGTCAATACTACCAATTTTCGATCTCGAACGACATAAAGCTCATTTTGAACCGTGTTGGTTAACTAAGATGAAATGCGTTTCTTTATTCTGAATTAGTTCGAACTTTAACGAGGTAATTTTTGTTGTGTATGGTAGGTATGACTGGCTTTACGGGGTTTACGGTTTAGACACTTGGGTCCTGACTCTTAGTTCTGAAATTTATCCGCAGAGTAGTGAAGGAGGTGCTCAGCTGTTGAAAAAATTAATTTGATGAGGTATAGCTAATAGCTATATCATGTGACCGTTTTGTTTTATTGTCTTATTGCTGTGTGGTTCATTGTCTTTTGTTCTCGGTTATGGCCATAAAAGAACCAGTCGAGCTTTCTGGTGTAGTTGTCTATGTGACTTTCTTCCTTGTAACGGTAACAGAGATCAACGCCTACTCAGTATCAAGCTAACGAAGCCGTCAGATTTCGATGACGTAGCTTGCCCTTTGCGGTTTCTACAGACAAATTATTTCTGACGGTGTCGATGGTTTATTGTTTCATTTTAGCACATTTCTTAATAAAATAAAAAATATTGCCGCGAATAAATATTAAGTAGCAAAAAAGTTATCCTCAGGGGCAATTTTAGGGATGGAAACCCTTTAAGAGCCGTGGTTATGAAATTAAAACTCAGTTTGTTAATTAGGTCAAAACCAAACCTTTAAAACACAATGGAGCGTAATTACTGTGGGGCAAACGATTAATGGCTCATACAGCAGGGGAGTAAACGAATACATGATTTTAAAATGAAATTATTCATTAATTACGTTTTTAAACATCAATTTCTCAAGGAAACCCAAAATCGCCTAGTTTGTCTTGTGGTTTGTCCTTAGTTTCTTAGGGTTTGGAGGCGAAGAATGCCTTTCGAAGTTGATTCGACAATCAATTCATTGTACAACTTTGCTATGCCTCACGAAAATCTTAGCATCTGAGGGATTATCTAATACTAGATTTCTACTATAGCTGTTCAACTTAGGTGCCTTTTTAGTTAAAATTTTGAAAACGTTTCTTAGAGTTGTTTATTCTAGGAAATTTTCGCCAAGAATCTTTCTCTCGACGTCCTTAAGGGTTAAGCATTGAGGCCTGCTTGTTGGACAGTTTGTTACTGGCGACAACTGGCTTAATCGATTTATAATATGACGCTTTTCTGTTGTTTTTTCCTCAACTGGAGATGGTTAAACGGGTGTGGATGACGATATGTGGTGTATAGTACTGCAATTTGAGACATTTGCGCCTCTAGCATTTGTACCATGTAATATTTTGATGGTGTTGATTGACGTTAGAATTGATAGCGCTACGTTTCGGAAGCGGATTCTACTATCGACATCAGACAGCCTCGGATTCGAACTTGGAAAGTTTTTCGTTCTTGCGTATTATTTTATTGCTCATGTTGCGTAGTAACATATTGCTCAAATATATTGCGCCTAAGCTCTTCGCGCATCATTAACATTTCTACACTAGTCTGACTTGTCGGATTTTCTGCAAGTACTATGTAAGTGGCTTTTTTGAGTTTTAGACGAGTTGTTTTCTTGTCCTTTGCTACTATCTGTATGTTATCTCATTGGATTCGGTGGTATTCGCTCCAAACATGTTCTAACATTGAGTGGTTTACTTCATACATCATGCATATGAGAAAGCAGTAGACCGCTCATAATTAGAACACAGGAACATGAATAATATCTGGAAAGGGGAAACAGAAAGATCCAGAGTATGTTTGGAACGAAGACCACCGAATCCAATGGGATAACATACAGACAGTGGTCCCTGACCAAACTCCCGTTACTAAAGTAAAATTTATTTTACATCATGTTTCTACATAATATTGATATATTTCTCCCACCGGTTCTCCAGCATTGTGACAGCTTCCTGGAACTATTGGTTTATAGCGCTGAGCTCATTGTTGCATGAAAATTGTTTTCTTCGAAGGTGTTCCTTGAGTTAGGGAAAGTCTATAGTCGCTGGGAGCCAGAATATGGGGGGTGCTCAAGCAATTCGAAGCCTGCGTTAGGTATGGCAGCCATAGCAACACAAGAAGTGTGGCTAGGCGCATTGTCCTGGTGATAGACATACCGTACCTTAATTTGCAACGATGTTTTTCGTGGATAGCTACGCGTAGTTTTGATATTCAGCTAGCGTAATAGTTTCCTGTTATTGTAGCTCCTCTGTTTGTAAAAAAAATCAATGAGAATTATATATATATATATATATATATATATATATATATATATATATATATATATATAATATCTAAAAAATATATATTGGATTACTTAGTGGCTCGATGGCGATGGTTCCAAGTTCGAACCTGAGAGTGCTTGAGAACATATGAAAGATAAATGAATTCGACTCAAGTGCGAAAGACTCGTTCTCAGGACTAGGACTGATGACGGAAGCAGAGTCGCTCCCGATACGTCGCGCTGTCAAAACAAAGATTGTGGAAATACTCCGATCAACCCAACTAATATGAAACCACAGTTAAAAATAATTTCTAATACGCCATCTTGTACTTTTGTAGAGCCGCTGTTACTGTTGTAATGGTGGTGTAGTATGAACAGTTGTCTTACTAGTTTTTTGTGCACAACCTAGTCTAGGGAAAGCGTCCTTCCTTCTTCGTTTCGAACCGAATGTTCTAATTGCTTAATAATGTAAATTCTAATTACAAATATTTCTTTTTTGAGTTTTAACTTATAAGTTAATTTAGAATTTTCAAGATGCCACGGAATGTTTTTGAGCACTTATTTGCTGATTGTTCGTTTTTGGCAGGATCCCAGTACTATCGCTAGTTCATTAAACTGTATAACACTTGAAGTTCGTGAACCTTTTGAGCGATCAATCTTCTACTTTCTTTCCGGCTAAAAATAACAGACCGGGGGAGCAACAGTTCTTAGACGAAAGTGTTTCTGGCAACAATGAATGATGGCGATCAGTATTTTGTGGGCCGTGCAACTGACCAGATTTTTCAGCTGATTTTGCTGGTGGGTTTTTTGACGGTTCCTTTTGTTTTTGGAACAATAGGCTTACCAGGAACTCTGCCTGTCCGCCTTACCCATGCTCTTTCTGGGTGCGAAAAAGGAAGGAGCTCAGAGGTCAGAAAATTAGAAATGAAAATGGTAACGCATAAACAATAAACCTGCGTACTTTTTCGTAGATATTGTTTGCGTCTTTATGTGATTCTTTATCTGTCATTCTGTCACTCTTTCATCCTGTACAATACTTAATTGTGTCGTCTTGTACAATTCTTTATCATTATAGCTTTTTACAAGGCGCCACCAATTTTTCAACATGAAAATATGGAATTTTAAAACGTATTCTTGTTAGGTTCAAGAATGGTTTGCAAGAGCAGATAAAATGGGCGAAATGGCCCAGGCCGTAAATCGATTGTTTCAACATTTAAGTGGATGTAATAATAGAGAATTATTATATGATTTATATGCATATGTATGGGATATTCGAGGTGTAATATCGTTATTAAATTCCTACATCAAATGGCTGGGTAAGTTGTAAGACTGAGTATTGATAGTTTTTACAATGAATGAACTGTAAAAGTAAAATTTCCACTTTACGCGTTGGCGTAATTTGTTTTTTGAAATTATTTTTCAAATTAGGGGGTTTTTGCAGTTTTTTACAGCGGCGCTTAGAACTTCGGTGCTGTGCAGAATTTTTTTTATTACAGGTCTTTTCAGGATTTGCATTGCGTTATATTGAAATATGCATTAGGGCGTTAAATTTTGTAAAGTGGACAATTTTGTTTTATAGAAAGAAATGTTTGTGTCTGAAACATGCAACAATTATTTGTGCAAAATTGAGGTTTATATTAAGAATAATTTTTGTGTGTTTTGTTAATAATGTTAAGCTTTTGTACGACCCAATTAATGGTTTGTTTATTTTCTAAAGCTGGAGGCCAGTTTCCTGCATCTATGCCATCCTACACCCAGGGGAATTACACATGTACGCACTTTTATATGGAGCTAGTATGCCCATTGCGATATTTTATGCGTAAATTTTATTATAGTAAGCGCGAAGCGTATTGCTGCTTTTTTTTCTTTATTTCTTTTCTAGTTTTAAACGATTTCGATGTGGTAAGTACAGCATTTATTGCGTAAAGTCAAACTGGTAGCGTAAATACTCGTAGCAAGGGGCGGCGTGCTTGCGCGTCTTTATTCATTAAATGACCCTAATGCATGTTTTTCCTTAGGGTTCTCAAAAGGTTGGAAAGAAACGTTCATGAGCGGAGAGCAGGAACCTTGGGTATTTCGAGGAGGTTTAACAGCTGACCTTCAAGTATTTAGATATCTATTTAAATATGTGCTATTAACAATTTTACTTTCAGAGACTAATTCCTGTCGATTCAGGGAATGATTTGTTTATGTATAAAGCTCCCGATGTTCCGACTTCACGTGTATATACAATTCGTCCATATCTGATCCAAGATGAAAGTCGTGTTTATGATGTATGCATGAGAACTTGCAAAGATGGTTTAGAAGATAGTCAACCTTACCCTGAAGCGTTAAAAAACTTGAATTCAGATAGAATAGTTGGTTCGTATTTAACACTGCATCCGGAATTTTGTATGGTCGTTGAGGATGAAACCGGTGTTGTTGGGTATGCATGTGCTGCCCCAGATTATAAAAAGTTCCGAGTTAAAGAAGAAATTGCATGGATACCTGACATGTGTCTTAAATATCCTGTACATGATTCTCACAAAGATTTGTCGAAATTAGCACAGGTAGAGTACATACTGCTCGATTGTTGTTACGTCCAAACTTTTTAGGAGAGCCTTTCGCACTTTCATAATTTTAAGGATAAATTACACGTATCCAGCTCCACTCATCCTTCTAGTATGACTTGCAGTTTACTACCGTCTGTTCTAGATCAGTCAGTTAGTAAAAGACTGGTTACTTGTTTGTTGGCTGCGTTAAGAGCTAACGGTGAGGAGTTTGTTAAATTTATTTTTTATGATAACGCCTTCCCATTTTCCAGGTTCATTTGGAGTGCATGTGGTAATGAATACTGCGGATAACTACACACACGCCTTTTACGGAAAATTAGGTTTTGTGGAAAATACACACGATACTTTAAAAGGCAAAATTGTGATGGGTCGCACTTTTTAAATATAAGCACAATCTATTTCTGACTGATTTTTTGGTTTTTGTAATTTTAATTTTGTACATACCTCGAAGTTATGAAAATAAAATATCATAAGTCTTAAAAGGGGTAACTGTAAAATAATTCTTGAAATAAAAGATAACGTTAGGGAAATTTTTATATCTGTTTATTTAAAAAAAAGCTTGAACTTGACAACTGCATTTTGTATACTGATTATATTTAGTTTTATAATACAATTTCGATGTAGCATTATCAAAATGCTGTTGTTCTTGAGATAGTAGTAATTACTTGTTGTGTGGTAGACTTATGTTGAAATTGTAGTTAAAATATTTATTTTAATTTTACATAAATTATGCATAATTTTTTGAGATATTTTATACCTGTTTAATTACTAACTAAAGACTATTTTAAAAGATAACTCTATTGATTCCTAAATAATGTTGGTTGATGTTTTAAGATTTTGGAAGACTGGTTAAGAAAGTTTTTAACGGTTTTTGCAAACAACCTGAAGTGTAATACTTTTAACTCTCATTGAATAAAGAAGTTTATCGCTTGGTCTGGCAACCAAATTTATGTTATTGTTGGATAACACTGGGTACTGAAGGGAGCAGAGGCGGGTACCAACGAGGGTAACGTTGGGCGCAAACGCGGGTCGTAGCGAGGGTTACGTTGGGCGCCAACTGTAGACGCCAATGTAACTGTAAAGACCCAACAGCCTTTACCAATTTTTTTCTTATTAATTGTTCGTTAATTGCCCTGAAGTAATCCAGTTACGTAATATTAAAACAAATTGCGAAAGGTTGCGCGATGTTGCACCACAAATCATTATTTTAATCCCCTCCGACGTAGATTAAAAAAAAACATCGAATGTTTTTACGTCATAGAACCCTCAGCCAATCGCGAACGGAATCCCCCTCAAACAGAAGATCCCGACCTAGTTCGCGCGCGCTAGCCTGAACCGTCGTGTACTCCGCCTGCCGATCACCGCTTACGATTATCCTGAAACAGTTGCGCTACTAAGCCGCCTAACCACCAGCTCCTGGTGATTACCTGCCTGCCGCCGTGTTCCGAGATTGAAAGTACGTGAGTTGAGTACAAACACCTTATACCAGACACCTAGATAGTCAACGGACTGTAAAGACCGAAAACTATCTTACATTCACAGTCCACACGTTTGAAGTGGCTTCGACAGGCTGTAGAGCCTGACGACCTCTTCCCCACACATACACTTATATTTGAAGTTGTTGCGACAGGATGTCGAGCCTGGAGTCACCTACACATACCTAGACCTAGTCGAACGGTGGAGACTTGTGTAACGCCCTGGATTCATCTTTTGCTTACTCATGTGATAAAAAGGGCCCTCGCTCTATTTCTATCACACCCTGGAGAAAGCTGTCCAATAGCACCACTCGGGTTAGTTCCAGACCGTGGACTGTCTTCTCATTTACACACTTAGCACACCACATTACTCTAACCACATCTAGCACACCTGACCAGAAAGAGGCACCTAGAGATACTCACAGACGCAATCGTTTGTCTGAAAAACCGCTTCCGCGACCTGCCTAAGAAGCGCTTGTTAAATCACATCCGCCGCTGTGACAACGTCCGCGACCGACGAGAGTGTGTAGAACGAGTAAACTTAGCTCTTACTAAGAACGAAAATAAGTGAATACCTAATAAACCGTTAGTCCATTTGAAACAATTTGCATGATAGTTTAAACTTATAGTTATGAGTTTACCCGGTTAGAATCGCATGTAAGTAGACACTCAAGTCATTAAATATAAAACGCGTTCAAATCACAAAACCCATTTACCTTTACTTTCCGCAATTATTAAAACTAACTTGTGTAATGTATTGTGATAAACGGGAGTGTCTCGGTCGTAGATATACTACTCCATTCCTGTCCCACTTTTGTCACTAGATTTGTCACCAGATTTGTCACCAGAAAAGTCACTAGATTTCTAGGTTGGTAACACTGCTGGGTGCTAAGTCAAGGCTACGTTGTTGGTAACGGGGCTACGTGTTAGGTTGGTAACCCTGCTAAGTCAAGGTCAAAGGTAAAAAGCTGCAAGGTAATCAAAAATAGTATTCAAGGTCGAAGACTTACGGTGGTGTCATATTTCTTAGAAATATAAAAAGGTGAAAAGCTAAAAATAGAAATTGCCAGGTAATCATAAATAATTTTCAAGGTCAAACTTTTTAGCGGGAAATATAAATTTTTGGAGCTGATCATCATATTTATAGTCAAGGTCAACAGTAGGTATTTAACAAGTTTAAGCATGTTGTAATATGTAGGACGCATATTTCTTATATAAATTGCAGCGAGCTGTATGTTGAGATCAGTCTGCAACACATAATTGTTAAATATGGAATTAACAGGGTTAAACCAAAGCACCTATTGCAAACCCTTTAAAAATGCGTGCGAGCTCGATATATCGAGAAAGTATAAAGTAACGAATATGGATATAATTAATACTAAGTATGGTGAACGTATAGTGATAGAAACGGGTGATTTTAAATGTGTATTGCCGGAACGCTTTTATGTGTATTTCAAAAAAGAAGAAACACGAATTGAAGAATTTAAAACACTCCTAAACAGAAGGATGTGTTTATAAGTAGTTTGGGTGCAGCTGGCAAAACAACAAACATAACATTTTCTTTTTAATAGTAGCACCCCACCATATGTAAAATTGAAATACTAGAATTATTTTCTTAAAGCGTTTAGTCATAGTGAAATTGTGGGCAAGTAAAGTCATGCAAGTAGCAATAAAATCATTTCTGGAACGATCCAAACTCGGAAGTTCACCGTTATATATGGATACCTCACATCATTGCAGTAACAATCTGAATAATTTGACATTTTGTTGGTGCTGTCAAAATAGTGATGGTAGTAGTAAAATGAAGAGAAACACGATGAAGGTTATTCTTCTGCTAAGACTGACTGGACATCATCATTTCAATACAAGGATGAAGTGTATAAACAAGCAGCTAAGGAATACTTAATCGATTGTACTTATTATAAACTATCGAACGATACTCATCATGCAAAACATCTGGAAATTGGATACAGTACACACCTCAACCTTGCACCAGTGGTGCGTATTGGGTGTGGTAATTGTGATCAAAGCAATAATGTAGTGTTGGATATGAAGAAATGGAATGAGCTTCTAAGATGGTATTCATATATAGAATTACAATTTTTCCGATCTCAAGAAATTGAAAATGAAATTGACTCGTCAAATGTAAACGAAGAAGAAGATATAATCTATGATCAACATTATGAATCTCTATCTAGTAATCTTGGTATTTATTACAATTGGGAATTAATTAAAGGATATGACAGAATTTTGAAAACTGTTATGATAGAAAACTACAACTGCTGTTCTTGCACATTCAACTCACATAGTATAGAAGAACTATTCAATTTAAAGGATATAGTAAGCTATAGATTGGAATTTCTTGAATCTTACAATCTGGTGTGTTTTATGAAAAGTTCATACAACAAGTTGTTGACTACCGTCGTTTTCGTGAGAAAGAATTCGTGATGATGACATTTATAAAGATATTGATGATGTTATAAATGCTAAGTATAATATTAATTCACATAACACTGTATGTTTAATGGAAATTTTGTATTATCGTCCTGCTTATCTAATGTATAGCATTTACTGAATAAAGAAATAACATGATTTGTTTTTCTCAATTTAGGTATAAATACCCCCTTCTATCCATCCATGTAAACAATGCTAGTTAAGAAGCGAAAGAGTGTAGGTGGTGGTGGTTTGGTGAATGGTCTAATCAATAAACTTCCGTTTGAATTGCATTTACCTGGTTACCAGTATTGCGGTCCTGGTACAAAGTTAGAAAAACGACTCGCACGCGGTGACCTCGGTATTAATCAATTAGATGCTCAGTGCAAACTTCATGATATCAGTTACAGAGATTACCGAGATTTAGAAAGTAGACATAAAGCAGATAAAATTTTACAAAAAAGCTTGGGAGCGCTTTAAATCATTAGACGCAACGCTAGGTGAACGAACTGCAGCTTTAGCAGTCAGTACCATCATGAAAGCAAAGAGAAAATTGGGAATGGGGTGTAAACGTCGATCTAATATGAAGAAGAAATGCAATGGTGGAAATTTATTGCATTTACGAAAGACAATAGCTAAAAAATTAAACCTAACGGAAATTTCACAGACACAATAAAGTCAGCGCTTTCAACGGCAAAACGTGTGGTAAAAATTTAGGAGGAAAGAAAAACATTAAAGTTCCTAGAGTAATTCCCTACCTAAACAAGGAGGGTTTTACCATTTCTTATTCCGTTATTCGCAGGATTATCAGCAATCGGTGCTTTAGCTGGCGGTGCATCAGGAATTGCTAAAGCAGTCAATGATGCTAAAAATGCTAAAAATTGCAGGAAGAGACATCGCGCCATAATCGCATGATGGAATCGGTCGCTATAGGCTCCATGAATAAGAAAGGCGGTGCACTATATCTAAAACCAAACAAATCTGGTGGTGGTGCATTATACTTAAAACCGTTTCCAAAAACTGAATAGATTACCCGAAAGACCGTTAACGGATACTGATTTAAAGAAATACTCCAAAAACGTACCGTACTTTAGGGATATTTTTATGAGAGATAGCATGCCTAAATTGCCACGGAAAATGAATCTGGAATTATTAACTTAGATAGTCAAACAGGGCCAGGTACCCATTGGGTTTGCTACAAAAGCGTGGTAAAAGGTATGGTATTACGATAGTTTCGGTAATATTCGACCACCAAACGAAGTGATTAACTACTTTCGGGGTGTAAAATATATTATAATTACAACCAAGATCAAGAGTTTAATACAATTATTTGCGGACACCTATGCCTACAATTTTTATATAAATAATCAGCACAACATCAAATTTTCTCAGTTATGTCAATAACATTCAGTTTAGAAGGTGTTGGTAACACAGCTAGCTACAACTTCTATCCACCGATAGAGCTAGATTTGGGGAAGAAATACGTTATTGGATTGGTTGGATTTTACGGCTGCAACAGCATTAGAAACATTTATGCAGGCAACGATAGATTTTATTTTAGAACAAATCCATCTCATTTGCAAGTGATTAATATTCCACACGGTGCATATGAGTTAGATGAAATTAACGATTATCTAAAATCTAAAATACCCACAGAAAAGTTTAGCATTAGAGCAAACAACAATACACTTAAATGTGAGATAAACAGTTCATTTGAGATTGATTTTACTAAAGAAAATTGTATTGGGCGCATGCTAGGGTTTGAGTCTAAAATATTAGAACCAAATATTTTACATACATCTGCGTTAGACATCCAAATACTTAAACACACTAATCTACACGTAGAGTGCAACATTATAAAGGGATCTTATCGAAACGGGAAACCTGCTAAAGTATTATATGAGATTGATGTTTCAGTTCCTCCAGGTTATCGTCTAGATAAAACTCCAAGCAATACTCAATATTTAGAAGTAAACACTGACATTATTAGTAATATAACAATTAATTTGACTAATCAAAAGGGTGAATTAATAGACTTTGGTGAAAGTGAACCATTCACTGTACGCTTAGAACTAAAAGAACATGGGTCTGAGAATTAATCCAGGACCAATTCCATCTTTCAAAACTCATATAAAAGACATCATCCCTACAGTAAGTCATTAATTAGTCATCAACCTTCATTGCGGTTAACATCTGCAGAGAAATACTTTTTAACGTCAATAGGTTTAAAAGTTCTCAACCACAATGGCAGAATCGTTAAACGTCTTTCAAAACGTACATTTTGATGATACTATAATTAAATCAGATATTCACACTTATCTTCCATATGGATCTTCTAAATATGGACCTTCCGAAGAAATACGTATCTTAATTCAAAGTCAAGATCTAATTACGGCTACTTATGATAGTTTTCTGTACATAGAAGGTAAACTTGAGCTCAAAAAGAAGATGAAAGAAAAGCATGCAGCTTAACCAACAATTTCCCGAACTTTCTTTTCGAAGAAATTCGTTATGAGTTAGGTGGTCAGAGAGTGGATGTTTGTAGAAATCCAGGAATAACATCTACGCTTAAAGGATATATTTCTTATACGGCAAGCAAAAGCAAAGCACTAAGTCATTTAGGATGGTCACCAAAGAATGAAGAACCATTACAAGTAGAATTCGATGAGCAAAATGGAGAAAAATCTTTTACAGTATGCATACCATTGAACCACATATTTGGAATAATGGAGGATTATCGTCAGGTAATCGTGAATATGCGCCAAGAGTTGGTTTTAATTCGATCTAGAAGCGATACAAACTGTTACTATGGTGAAGTCGATGCCGCAATAACCTTAAATAAAATTCAATGGAAAGTACCACACTTAACACTTAGTGATGCTGCGAAACTTAACTTGTTTCAAGGAATCAATAAAAATTCTATTATTACTGTTCCATTTCGACAATGGGAGTTGTATGAATTGCCTGCTTTAAAACAAGCAACCTCAGACATATGGCCAATAAAAACATCAACGCAACTGGAAAACCACGTTGGATAATTGTTGCATTCCAACAAGGTAAAAGGTATACAAGGTCAGCAAGGGCTGGAAATTTTGATCACATTAACATCAGAAATCTTAAAGTACATCTGAATTCTGAGTATTATCCATATGAAGCAATGCATTTGAACTTCAGTGCCAACCAATATATACCTGCCTATCGCAATTTTTGAAATTTCGATGTGATTACTATGGTGAAGATGATAAAGATGCATTATTCAACTATTCCGAATTCAAATCATGTCCAGTATTTGTAATGGACTGCTCTAAACAAAATGAATCCTTAAAAACTCAACAGTGGACATCAAATTGAAATGGAATCTCTAACACCTTTCGATAATGGAATCGTTGTATATGGTCTTATTCTCCATGATGCTATTGTACAGTACAGTCCACTCACCGGAGAAGTGAAAAATTATAATTATTATTGTAATATAGTCTAATATATAAATAAAGATGTTGTAATTATTCGTTTAGTTTTATTTCATCCATCAAAGATGAAAGTAGTTGCTCAGAAACAAAAACTCTCAATTCAAAATCATGACTTTGATGAAAAGTCTATTACTTCAAAACATGGTGATTTACTTCCTAATAGTATACGTGGTATTATATGCGGTCCCTCCAATTGCGGTAAAACAAACGCAATGATCAGTCTGCTTACTGAAAAAAATGGTTTGAAATTTAAACATGTATACGTATACTCTAAGTCATTGAATCAAAACAAGTACAAACTTTTACAGGAAATCTTACTTCCAATGAAGGACATAGGTTACTTTACCTTCAGCGACAATCAAGATGTGATTGAGCCTAATTGTGCAAAATCAAACTCTATTTTTATCTTCGATGATATCGCTTGTGAAAAGCAAAATAATATAAGGGCATATTTTTCTATGGGTAGGCATAACGATATTGACTGTTTCTATTTGGGTCAAACTTACAGTAAAATTCCAAAGCAATTAATTCGTGACAATGCGAATCTAATTATATTATTTGAGCAAGATGAATTAAACTTAAAACATGCGTATGAGGATCATATAAGTCCCACCATAAGCATGAAATTGTTTCGGGACATGTGTTCAAAGTGCTGGGTAGATCAGTTTGGTTTCATGGTCATAAACAAGGATGCTGAAGTTAATAATGGTCGCTATAGGAAAGGATTTGATGAATATATAATACCTTAAACTGGTTTCAGTAGTAACCGATCTGTTTAGGTATTAACAGCTATCTGTTTAGTGTAAACAGCTACCTGTTCAAGGTGAACCGGTACCTGTTTGTCGCAACAGCTACCTGTTCATGGTAAACGGGTACCTGTTCATTAAATCCGTTTTGGTATATAAGACGATATATATATATATATATATATATATATATATATATATATATATATATATATACCTTAAACCGCATTCAGCAGTTTAGTAGTAACTGATCTGTTTAGGTATTAACAGCTATCTGTTTAGTGTAAACAGCTACCTGTTCAAGGTGAACCGGTACCTGTTTGTCGCAATGGACAACAAGGAGAGGATATTAAAGAAAAAATTATTCAGGCTCGTAAAATAATACGGCAGAAGTATAACAGTATTAAGACTGCTCGCATTGATAATGAAAGAACATTCGAAAGTACTTATAAGCCTTTAATAGAACCTCTAACTGAAATAGTAAATAAAATCGATAAAAAACACCTAAAAGGATGAGGTCATTGATGTTAAACCTAAAAACCACCCTATTGATATTTCCAAGAAAGCATGCTACTATCCCCACTAGTCCGCTAGCTCAAGTTCAACGGACCCCACGTCTCACTCCATTAGGTGATTCAAGTAAGGGTGCTACTAGTCCACTAGCTCAGCTTCCGTTTTTCAAAGAAATCCTCCCCAAGTCTTCCATCTATCCTAGAAACATCCCTCATGGGGGAGATTAATACTGGGGAGGAAGAAGAAGAACTGTCTAGTATCGCAGATGATTCCCATAATGAACCCATCTCGGAAGAATTTCTCGAGCAGTACAATGAATTGCCGCGTATATATGTTGAACGTATTTTGAAGAATGCTGAAGGTGATATTGATCATACGTATGGAGTCCACTATGATACCAAAACTGATAAATGGACAATTGGTAATACACCCATCACAATTAAAGGAGACGATATAATTATTAAAGGTGTCACGTATAAAGGGACTCCAGGATTATATGATCTGCTTATTATGAATGAACCCGACTTAAGTCTAGTAAAGTCAACAGATAGAAAAAAATATAGAACTATTTTAGAGGCTACGAATGTAGTAAGGCGAGATTATGATGTAAGTGCACAGATTCGAGGAAGCCGCAGCAAAAGTATACACAAATAATCAAACCCTTGCTGTCATCATCACCCACCACAACCAAGGAGGAGGTGGAGCTATGTTTTTAAGGAATTAACAAACAGACCCATTGAATATAAATATTGGAATGATATACATGAACTAATTCGTGATCTGGAAGTATTGTGGGCAGAAAAATTAGCGGGAAACACAGGTGTTGTAAATGACATAATATCAATTGTAGAAGAACTATATGAAGATGGATACATTGAAAAACCGAACAACCGCTTTTTAAACAATATAAATGAGAATGCATTGATGTCGACATGTCACAACTAAAATCCCCTTGACAAATTTGGACGTTCATATGTCCAGTATCAATTAAAGAAACTAGCCCCTCAGTTTAAACAGATTGATGCTAATCAATTTGATATTGAGAATAAGAGACTCAGCAATGTGGCCAATCCCATAGATCCTCAAGATGTCATCACTAGGCAATATTATGTATCAACAAGGTTCGATTTGGATGGAAATCGTTTGACACAGTTGGCTGACCCTGAAGAAGATGGTGATGCTATAAATAAAGGATACCTTGATTTCTGTTTACAAGCAGTTCGGAACACTTTAGGAAACGCCAACGCTTATCTAGCGCTGGAGGAAAAACTACATCAACTTAAAGAAATTGTGGATAAATTAGCACCATGTCCAAATTACAACTCGTCAACGAATTGCACAAACCTGCACGAAAAAATTTTAAACGAAGGCGAACAATAATTAGAGGTTTTGATGATCTTTGGCAAGCAGATTTAGCTGAATTTAACACATATGCCAAACAAAATAAGGGTTATAAGTATATATTAGTGGTCATCGACTGTTTTTCGAAATACTTACGGACTAAAGGATTAAAAACGAAAACAGGTCAAGAAGTTACCAAGGCTATGCAAACAATCTTCCAAAAGGTCGGAAACCTACCAATTTGCAGACTGATGCAGGAAAAGAATTCTACAATGAGCATTTTACTAAACTAATGCATCGTTATGGAGTCAATCATTACTCTACCTATAGCACAAAGTAGGCTGCAATTGCTGAACGTGTTATCAGAACCATTAAATGTGCTCTATATAAGTCATTCAGCCTGCAAGGTAAATACAAATGGATTGATACAATTGATACCATAACATGGATTATAACAATCGTAAGCATAGAACTATTAGAATGAAGCCCAAAGATGTTGGTAATCATACAAAGCTAGAGGCTTACACTAACATAAAAATATTCGATAGGAATCGATATTCTGTGGGTGACATAGTACGAATCAGTAAATTTAAAAATATTTTCGCCAAAGGATACACACCCAATTGGTCTAGTGAACTATTTAAGATTGTGAAAGTTCGCATTACTAACCCCACTACGTACATGCTGGAAGACATGAAGGGAAATCCTGTACTGGGAGGGTTTTATGAACATGAATTACAAAAAACAAAGTATCCCGATGTATATCTAGTAGAAAAAGTGCTTCGCTCCAAGAATAATAAGTTATTCGTAAAATGGTGGGGATTGGATGAAAGATCATGGATCAATAAGGATGATATTGTTTTATAACATTTAACCTGTACTTTGTGAAACAAATTACTTATATTAGTTATATATAGTTTGTAGAAAAGGATGTAGCTCTTGGATGAAATAAAACACACAAAAAATAATAGTATTTTATTTTTAAATATTACATTTATTTTAAAATTTCATTATCTTATAAAGTGAACCTAAAGTACTTATATAATCACTTAAATTACTGGATGGCCATATACCCGAATCTGGCCACACCTCCATCCCAAGCAGGAATTTGAATTTGTTTCACCTTTATTGATGTTGTCTAGTATCCAGTAATAAATTTTGTGGTGCTCATCGTTTTCCCACGGTTGAAACTTATAGTTGATATTTTGTTCTAATAATATTTCAATCAAAATATCGAGGCACTTGTAGTTAGCATAATATGCCGATTTCTCAATACATTCAGTTATAATAAATACAGTGTCCTTGTAAGCAATATTTTCTAACGTAGATTTAACATTTGTTGAATCATGAACCCTTAATAAATTATATAGATACATTTTAAGCGGTATGTCACCAAGTACACTCATATCGTCTAAGATCCTATCTACTTTATCAAAAGTTAATGAATTGTAGCCTTTATCGGTACACAATTTCATAAAACTTTTAATGGTATCGTCTAATTTAATTTTTTATCAAATAATGTCCTAATAATAATTTCATTTGCACACTTTGAGTTTATAGCACACCAGTAAAAACACTCATCGGGAATAACAATATTTTGCAATATATTCAATATAAATGTATAGTTTTCAGGTGAGGTCAAAGAACGCTTCAGGTACTTTTATAGATTTGATCACTACTGCACTGCAGCTCTTCCTGCAAGTTGACTTGAAGACTGCTCATTGTTTACTGAAAGTTATACCCCCATGGTCTAGTATCAGTGAAATCAAAATTTACTAAGCGTTTATCGTCATAAGGATTGAGTATGACTTTATTTTGTTTAATGGTAAACACATCATGTTTCTTTGATCTTATGAGATGTTGATAGCGCTTATTACACCTCCATCAAACAAGACCTGTTTATAATCATTAATCGTGATCTGCCTCACGCTTGCTTGCGTAGAACCCTTTGATTTTTTTACAACCTTTTCATCAACCGCGTAAGCATACATTTTTGCACGAAGTCCTACAAATTCAACCATAATTTCACCATGGTTTTCATCTTTCATTAAGCCGGGGACCTTTTTGTTTACTAATGGGAGTCCAAAGATGTTGTTGGGACTATAATCAGATGTATCGAATTTATCAATGTCCTGTTTAATACATTGATAGATATCGGGAACCGAAAAGGCGTATATGAGACTATCCGTATCCGTGTACAAGAGCTTAGCATTATTATGGAACTTGGGTAGCGTGTAGCCGTAATGAAAATTATATAAAAAGTTTTGAAACGTCTAAAACACTGAATCCGCATATATAGGTTTATTGAAATATACTTCAAGCTTATTCATTTGAATGATAAGCATATCATTGTCAAATATTGTACAACTATGAAAATTTGGTTTTGATATGTAAGCACGAGCACCATAGCGACCCTCCCATTTCGTTACTAGCCGTATGTCCTTATGTTTACGTACATTTTCCATCAGCTTCCGAAAACACTATTAATCATTAATTTATAGAAATTTTTATCGAATTCATTTTGAGATTGCTGACGCATGGTTGTATTTAAATCTATATATTTTTTTAACCACGGAGACTGTTTAAAACGTAATATACGGTGTACTTTTACCAACTTCAATCCATATTTTAAATATACTTTCAAATTTCTGTAATGAATTACATAATTACGTTTTGGATACAAGGTAAGCAGTAATTTTTCATTTTGGAATCAGACGTGGGTGGAACCATATGTTCGGGTGCTAGCGGTAGATCACTGTGACTCTCATGTAATTCTATAGGATAGTCTAAATCACACTCGACTATATAACCAATTTCCGAATCATCAGGATGGTTTATTACATCTAAAGTTTCAAAATTAGCTTCATCAACAAAGAAAAATCGCCAAATGGTAGAAATTCTGACATGGCGGCTCCATATAAATTATTCACGTCGTAGTACATTAAATACACACTTTCAGAGGTAGGATCAAATTTTTCCCCCATGTACTTATTGTTAGCTTAAGCATACCGATTTGAACATTGAGCTACACCACCTCTAATCCCTCTTTCAATAAACATTACCATATCAATGTCTGTAAATAATTCTAACCTTACTTGTGTAATTTTAAGCATAGCATCGAATGCTAAACCGGGAGCTGTATAATAGTGCAGAGGATCAAGCTCGTAAGTACTTATACAAGTTTGTCGAAAGTTCTCGAAAATATCCGCTAAAAGTAGAACGTCTGTTTTTAAATACAAATCTGAGTATTCCCTAACGATTTAATACTAAATTTGTTCCAAACGTTAACCGCATGCTCAAAACTCTCATCACTGATTCCCTCATTATTAAGATGACTAAAAATGCTTCTTTAGGAGGAGCGTGGTCTCGTTTAATTTCTCCACGTATCAATATACTCATAAGGAAACACACCTTTGCGAACTAGTAGAAAATTCTCATCATTGTTGCAACTAGCGTGGGAAATAATTTTTACTATTTTCCAAATAGTCTGACAACTTTTCAATACTACTCTCATAAATCTGAAAGAGTCAATAAATCTAAACTTAATTTTGGTGCCTTCCATTACCTTCGTGAAAGAGATATATCTTTCTTTGTTTATGGGCAGTAGTGAAATCGAACCGGGAACACTAGCCAATTCTCTAATGATGAAATGAGAATCATAACCTGATAAATTATGGAACACAACTGGCAGAATGTTGGAGTCTTTATAGTTTAGGTTACAAGCTGGTGCTGCCCCCGAAATGCTCCGTAAGATGGTTATGGTCTCTAACTTTTATATCAGAATTAGTAAATGGTTTTCGACAAATGTGACAAATGTGGCTTTCAAATTGCTCAACCTGATGAGACTTAAAGTAGCCATAGGAATTATTTGATTGATTATTTTGGTAGCCCAATGTGCAATACTTTGAAGCTCGTTAACAAACCATGAATGCAATCCTTTCCTCTATAAAGCTAAATCGAGATAAAGAATCATTATGAACACTTCAAATAGTAAGCAATGCTGAAAGGTGTATGTTTGGAGTGAAATAAGTATTACTTTCGATACCATTTGCACACTTTCTAAAATACTTTCTAAATCAGCATAAATGACAAATGACACCTTTTCTTGGAATGCAAAATTTTGAACTGTAAATTCATTTCCGCTTCGGTAGGCAGCCTAGTAGAGCATTGATTAAGTTGATGCAATATGTTAAATGTTTTCTAAAGCTACATCCGAAAAAATGATTCAAACACCGTAACAAATAAACTTTCTTATGACCATCCTTTGATATCTGTTTTGAAAATAAAGCTGACATATTTTTAATCCATGTGAAATGGTACAGTGTCATCCGGCCGAAAGTATTAAAAGATTTATGGGTTCTTTATCGCTTTGCTGATTACTCAATACGAAGGGTAAAACTTTTTCCCATTTATGCAGTACAAATTAATTGGAGGTTGTTTAGTTTTCAAATTTTTTACATCATCCAGCTGAATGGGAAGTGAATTGAATCAAATTCAAAACATCTCAAAATGAGGATAACTGAAAGTTCTCTGATTGTGAAGCAGGATATAATGCCGAAACAACAGCCCACAGGAAGCAAAACTCATCGTTATTTTAACATTAACAACAGCATGCTTTACTGCTATGAAGCGTGGAACTTTAACATAGGTTGAATGACCGCCTTTAAATGGGACATAGCTATTAATATTCACTTTTAAATGTAAAACTTCATGTAATGCCCAACCGGAATCCCTTTCGGAAAACTCCTCTAATTTTATCCGTAATTATCATAAACGTTTTCATTGTACCACACGTAATTGGTTGAAATATCAATAACGCAATTTTTGTGGCAAAGTCTTCAACTCAATAACATGATTTTGAGGTTGCATGAAATTGCAACTAAAATGACATTGACCTTTAGCATCGTTTGTCTTAGCATTACTTTAACCTTTCGCGCAAAACTATTGTATGCATTTTGTAAAAAATAAGAGGGTCCTTGATGTTTGCTATATTGACTATAATTCCAGTAAGTAACCTACCATTAAAACATGAATCTAGAGAGTACCAACTTAATTTGCATGTACGCTTTTTAGTAACATTTCCACTACCTGTTTTCTGCTCTTTAACTGTTTAACTCTTATAAGATAACACTTTAGCAATGATAAATTACTTTCGAGTTTAAGCAAATTTTCGCATGTCTCTAAATAAATTTTATTTTGAATTATATCTCGCAATAGCTTAATATTATGTTAATTATACGGATGTGCTTTACAAATTCATTTTGGGTTTTCAACAATGGAATAATATTTCTTGTTAAATTGAACGATATCACTACTGCTGGGTATACCGTTACTCATAGTTACCTTCAAAACTGTATCCAACACTGCAAGAAAATATGAAGCACACGCTGCTGCTTATATAGTAATGGAAACAAATATATTTATTATAACTGATGTGTAAAAATTAAAAATTTAAGTAACTATAGAAGTACTTTAGGTATACAATTGCAATTCTAATCGGAGTGCAATATACTGACTGATACAAAACTGCTCTTTATCTCCTTATATAGTAATATAAACCCAGCATTCAAGGTCATTGCTTACGTTGGAAGGATGGTGTGTGATGTTTTCTTTTCATTGTACAAAATAAATGTAAATTGTTTTTATATTTTTATTATTATTTTCGTGAATTATTCTCAATATCCAAAAATTTTACTACAGCTAAAAATGTGAGTGATAGTACAAGTTGCGCTAGAAAAGTGAAATGATCTACGTTAAGGAAAAAATTAAAAAATCTGGAAGTCTGACTCACTCATGCATAAATTTCTACATCAAAGTAAAGCAGTCCTTTTGCAAATTTTAATTGCATGTTACGTTACAAATTTATAACTTATAATACGTTAAGGAAATAATTGAATCGTTAAGTCTTGAATACAAAATGTTACTTTCAAATAATTTCGTAATTATAGAAAATGATAACTTAAAATACACTAAGAAGGTTATTGCAAAATATCATGCATATAAAGAAAGTATGAAAATATAATACAGTTAAGAAAGCTTGCATTAAATAAAAAGTCAAAACAGTTCTCAAATGCATGTAAATCTGAAAACTTTACGCCATGTATTTATGCAATACAAATGACACAATTGCATTCATATTTTTACAAATCCTGTTTCAAAGCTTGAATACAAAATGTTACTTTCAAATAATTTCATAATTATAGAAAATGATAACAAAAATACACTAAGAAGGTTATTGCAAAATATCATGCATATAAAGAAAGTGTGAAAATATAATACAGTTAAAAGAAACTTGCATTAAATAAAAGTCAAAACAGTTCTCAAATGCATGTAAATCTGAAAACTTTACGCCATGTATTTATGCAATACAAATGACACAATTGCTTTCATATTTTACAAATCCTGTTTTAAAGTTGTAATGTAAATTGATGATATAAAATAGAATGTTCGCTAAATGCTTTACAGCAAAATAACTGCGTTCATTATGCAATTATTAGTATTAATGTGAATACCCACGCTGCAGAAAATTACAAGTCATGTTTTAAGTGTTGTTTTAAAATTGTAATTTAAAGAGCATTTAGATACATTAAACGGATAAATTACATGCATATGTTTCTTCTGAGCTTACGTAAGTACAAGAAGGTGTGTTTTAAGTGCTTTTTGTTGTTTCAAATGGGATTGGCTAATTTAAGTGTAATTTTTCATATTTTTAAAAATTATTACATGAAATTATAGATTGTCACTTCTAAAACACAACTGCGCTGAAAAAAATTTTTTGCTCAGAATTAGGCGAAAATTTAAATTTTACAGCGCATTTTCTAGGACTTTAGTTTCTCCTCCATCCACCTGAACCTGCAAGCACGTCCTCGTCGACTCGTTTCTATCTCTTTCCATACAATGTACATACATCTTTCTTACATCACACACTTTCAAACATACATCAATTTATAGTTCAAGTACACGTCTATCGTTTACACAACAATAATTGCAATTATGCATTCCATAGTACAGTACTTGAATATAATATTACAAATCATACTATATGGATGCATTTTGCAATTGCATGCTTTTACTCATTACGAGTACAATCCATTTAACTTGAATTGCAATTGTGTATATATATGTAAGATGTCTGAAGATTCATTGTGAGCGTTATTATTACTTTATTTCATGAAAAATCGTTACAATCTATTTTAGAAAAAACCGTATTACAAATAGTTTACAAATTAGTTACATTAATGTTTTATTATATCATATTTCATATTGCTGCTAATTTATTGAGGAAAATGTATGTTTAATATTCCAATAGTAAAAGACGACCTTCAAGTTTTTCCTAAATTTTTAGTTCTATCATTGGCGCTCTAATTTATTGGATCTGTATACGAAATTTCAGAATTTTTGGTAAAGGATTATCGAGTTGTGATTTATTAAGCAATTAACAACTTTCAATTTCATATTGCTTTAGTTGGTAAAACAAATTTTTTTTATCACATTTTGAATTTTGAAACTGCTATTATTGGCGCTCTTACTTATTGGATCTGTATACGAAATTTCAGAATTTTGGGTAAAGGATATCATGAAGTTTGCACTGAGCATCTAATTGATTAATACCGAGGTCACGCGCGATCTTTTTCTAACTTTGTACCAGGACCGCAATTGGTAATCAAATGCAATTCAAACATTTATTGATTAGACCATTCACCAAACCAACCACCTACATCTTTCGCTTCTTAACTAGCATTGTTTACATGGATGGATAGAATATTTATACCTAAATTGAGAAAAACAAATCATGGTTATTTCTTTATTCAGTAAATGCTATACATTAGATAAGCAGGACGATAATACAAAATTTCCATTAAACATACAGTGTTATGTGAATTAATATTATACTTAGCATTTATAACATCATCAATATCTTTATAAATGTCATCATCACAATTCTTTCTCACGAAAACGACGGTAGTCAACAACTTGTGTATGAACTTTTCATAAAAACACACCAGATTGTAAGATTCAAGAAATTCCAATCTATAGCTTACTATATCCTTTAAATTGAATAGTTCTTCTATACTATGTGAGTTGAATGTGCAAGAACAGCACTTGTAGTTTTCTATCATAACAGTTTTCAAAATTCTGTCATATCCTTTAATTAATTCCCAATTGTAATAAATAGCAAGATTACTAGATAGAGATTCATAATGTTGATCATAGATTATATCTTCTTCTTCATTTACATTCGACCAATCAATTTCATTTTCAATTTCTTGAGATCGGAAAAATTGTAATTCTACATATGAATACCATCTTAGAAGCTCATTCCATTCTTTCATATCAACACTACATTATTGCATTGATCACAATTACCACCAATACGCACCACTGGTGCAAGGTTGAGTGTGTACTGTATCCAATTTCAGATGTTTTGCATGATGAGTATCGTTCGATAGTTTATAATAAGTACAATCGATTAAGTATTCCTTAGCTGCTTGTTTATACACTTCATCCTTATATTGAAATGATGATGCCCAGTCAGCCTTAGAGAAGAATAACCTTCATCGTGTTTCTCTTCATTTTACTACTACCATCACTATTTTGACAGCACCAACAAAATGTTAAATTATTCAGATCGTTACTGCAATGATGTGAGGTATCCATATATAACGGTGAACTTCTGAGTTTGGATCGTTCCAGAAATGATTTTATTGCTACTTGCATGACTTTACTTGCCACAATTTCACTATGACTAAACGCTTAAGAAAATAATTCTAGTATTTCAATTTTACATATGGTGGGGTGCTACTATTAAAAAGAAAATGTTATGTTTGTTGTTTTGCCAGCTGCACCCAAACTACTTATAAACACATCCTTCATGTTTAGGAGTGTTTTAAATTCTTCAATTCGTGTTTCTTCTTTTTTGAAATACACATAAAAGCGTTCCGGCAATACACATTTAAAATCACCCGTTTCTATCACTATACGTTCACCATACTTAGTATTAATTATATCCATATTCGTTACTTTATACTTTCTCGATATATCGAGCTCGCACATTTTTAAAGGGTTTGCAATAGGTGCTTTGGTTTAACCCTGTTAATTCCATATTTAACAATTATGTGTTGCAGACTGATCTCGACATACAGCTCTGCAATTTATATAAGAAATATGCGTCCTACATATTACAACATGCTTAAACTTGTTAAATACCTACTGTTGACCTTGACTATAAATATGATGATCAGCTCCAAAAATTTATATTTCCGCTAAAAAGTTTGACCTTGAAAATTATTTATGATTACCTGGCAATTTCTATTTTTAGCTTTTCACCTTTTATATTTCTAAGAAATATGACACCACCGTAAGTCTTCGACCTTGAATACTATTTTTGATTACCTTGCAACTTTTTACCTTTGACCTTGACTTAGCAGTTACCAACCTAACACGTAGCGTTACCAACAACGTAGCCTTGACTTAGCACCCAGCAATGTTACCAACCTAGAAATCAGTGACTTTTCTGGTGACAAATCTGGTGACAAATCTAGTGACAAAAGTGGGACAGGAATGGAGTAGTATATCTACTTATATATATATATATATATATATATATATATATATATATATATAATACTTATTTGCCCAACAGGAAACTCACTTGTAGGGCGTATAGAACATACAAGAACTAAATATATTCTTAACAATAATATAATAACACAGCACTGAAAATAAATGTAAACTATAACAATATAAACTGTAATAATATAATACATCAAAAATAAAAAAAAAACAAATCAACTACAAAATCACATATAACCTAGCGTAAGCCAATTTATCTAAATATATCCGGAAATAATTTTTTGGGATTTCTACACATAAGGTGAATTGGGGATCTGCGTAGTAAATCGGTACGGGTAGGTTGAGGGTAGAATGAACTTAAATTTCTGGTTTCGATTTGCGGGACCAGAAATGGCACCGACTTAGCAAAAATGTAGCGTCAATTCTGTTGATAATTATTCTGAGAAGCTTCGCTGTTTGTAGCTCTCTCCTATCAGACAACGACAATATGGAGTGGCGAAGAAGAAGGCTATTGTAACTAACGCTTCGCTCCGGATAATCATGGTCAACATTGAAGGTCAGAAACTTCAGGAATTTTTTAATAGATTCTACCCAAAGGTAAGCAATACGATACATTAATGGGGTGCCATACTAAATTAGCATATTCCAGTTTACTTATAACCTAAGCATAGTAAAGGGTTTTAAATAGTGTAACGCCGGAGAAGTCTTCACATGTTTTTATAATGAATCTCAATGATTTTCTGGCAGATAAGCAGAGAGTATGTATGGTCTCCGAAAATTTTAAATTAGAGTTAAACATAACACCGAGATCCTCAATTTTGCTTATTCTGGGAAGATCAGAATTATTAATTTTATAAGGCCGCAGTACCGGTGTGTCTTGGGGTGTATAAGAAACAATATCGCATTTCGCGACATTAATTCCAAGGCTATTGCATGAACACCAGCTCACTAGAGTGTCAATATCGTCAGCATAGGCAAGTACTGGGCATCTCAGTGTGTGAAGAATCTCTTCAATAAACAGTACGAAAAGTAGGCGGCGCAAGGTGGATCCCTGAGGAACACCAGTAAGAAGTGTAAATTGGTCCGATGCGAAACCATTATAAAAGACATAACAAAAAAAACACACACACAGTATAATATATATATATATATATATATATATATATATATATATATATATATATATATATATATATATAATGATTAAGACGTTGCGTAAATGTTATTCATGGCTGTGTTGCAATCGCTTAAAAATAATTGTATCGAAAACAAAATGTATGCTAGTTAGTAATAAGGTAATTTTTAGAGATAATGTTTTAATTGGTTTGAATACAAATGAAGAACAAATAGAAAAAATAAGTAGCTATAATTATTAGGGGTAGTTTTGTATGATGAATTTTTATAATCATTTACAGTCTGTATGTAAGAAAATACGTTGGAGGGTTGGTTTTATTTATAGATGCTAAACTTCCTATCAAATTAAAACAATGTTTGTAATATATCGTAGTAGTTTATCCACATGGAAACACAACTTGGTTTTATGCATATTCTTATCAACTAGATCGGTTACAAAAACCGCTGTCAAATTATTGCCATAATGCTGTCTCATATATGTAAATAAATAACTGTAAAGCCCACAATACCAGAATATGAGTCACATCGGTTTTTATGATAATTCCCCATTTTTGATCCGCCATTTTAAATTTTTTAATTTTGACAAATGATTTATTCTTAGCGATCTTAAAAACTCCCAATACCCAACTTTCAAAAACATTTTGTACCCTAAAAACCGTGCGCCATTGGCAGTTTTTAAAAATTCTTTATTTAGGTAATAAAATACCTGAATTCGGATTTTAAACACGATAGTCCCCTATTTTCGATCCACCATTTTGAATTTTTTAATTTTGACAAATGGTTTACACTTAGTGATCTTACAAACCCCCAATACCCGACTTTCAAAAAAATCCGTTGATAAATTAAATAAACACGATAATCCCCATTTTTGATCCGCCATTTTGAATTTTTTAATTTGGACAAATGATTTATTCCTAGGGATCTTAAAAACCCCCAATGCTCGACTTTAAAAAAATCGGTTGATAAATTAAGAAATCCACAATTTTGCACCCTAAAAAGGGTGCGCCACTGGTTATTATATAGTTTTTTATTTTGAAATTCAAAAGATATCCCGCACACACACACACGCACAGGTTCAATTTTTTTTTCTAAAAATGGCTTATCGATAATTTTAATAATTCAAAGCTCACTCACACAGACACAATCAGACACTAAACTGTTTTTTTCTAAAAATATGTTTTTCGTTTTGTTTAGACCACAAAACATCGATATATGTAAAAAAAGGTGTTAGAAAATTAAAACCGACTACATAGCTTTCTCTTTATACGTACGTATGTGAGAAAGAAAGACTACAAGCTATGGCAGTATGTATTTATACCGGGAGTCCCCCATAAGAACCGTAAAACTTCAATGGGCCATTCTTCAGTTCATTTGCATCAAATATGTTCCTATGAAGTACTGTGCGAATCTCAAGGGTTTCTAGTTTTTTAGTTTTCTTAATATTTTCAAACTGAACGCATTATTATTATGGAAGATCTGATCGGTGTATTCTAAGGGTACGAGCAGTAATTAGTTATTTTTGTGAGATGCAGTCTTGAATGTTTCGGGTACGAGTTGGACTAGAACCGTACAAAACTTGTAAAAAGTTTCCTGGTGTATAAGCATAAAAACGGTATGTCACAATGTACCGTTGTCGCACGTGAAGGAGGGCAAATATCTAGCAAATGGTAAAATCGTGGGATTTCAGTCCTACCGATGAATAACGCTATCTTAATCATAAGGCAAAGTAAACAATATTTTGGAGTGAATTTACGAAAAAGAAGTTTAATTAATCTAAATCACATGGTTTAACTATAGTAAAAGGCTATATCAAATTTAAGAATACGAATAAAAAACAGGATAAAATGTGTGCTTAATTTAAACATTTATAGTAAATTTTTAACATATCCCCCATGTTCTGCACGCATAGCCGACATCTTTTACGAACTGAATCAACAGCACGGCGACTTCTGCCGGACTGTCCCTTAAATGGTGGTAACAAACACATCCTCATCCAGTCTAATTACTCTGAAGTTATGCGCAGGGCAACCGTCCATCTGGAATCATACATTTATCCGCCTACGGAATGGCATGTTATCCAAAAAATCCATAACTTCTTCGTTAAGAATTTCAAGGAACCATTTGCGTTAAGTAGATGGAGTAAAATGAGTATACCGAAAAGTTGTTTTCGCGTCAAACCTAGCCAGACGTTTAACTGAAACTCGTGTCGATAGTAGTGTGTTATTTTGCAATGAGGATTTTGATCATACTGTAACAAACTCTTTACGTTTGTTAATAAAATTTATGTTTATTTAGGCAACTTAACATATATTGCGTGCAGCGTGTGTTGCATATCATAGTTGCATAAAAACATGCATTTAATAATTGTAAAAATAAACTCCTACGCATACTGTTTGCACATTCAATCTAGACATATTCTTGCGCAATAGACCACCTTAGCATCGTTTTTGGTTGAGTTAAGGGGTGGGTACAGTCATCCATTGTGGCTTTGTTAAAATTATTTAATAAGTGCTGTATAATTTTTACGGTAAGTTTCTTTGAAAATCAGTTTGAGATGATTGCCTCTTCAGGCAGTTTTTTATTTACTTCCACTTTACGTTTTACTTTATTTTATTAATCCGCATAATTACTTAACCAATTACATTTTACCGTTAGTTGCTTGACGGTGTAATTGCGTTCAACCAATAAGGACGCAATACCGTTTGTTACTGTGAAATGGAATTTTAATATCCATTAAACCAGCAAAAATTTATACATTTGAGAATTTTAATGTATCCGAATCCAGTTTTGTTTCAACTTCCATGTAAAATTTACATAGCTGAATTTTCCAAGCGCTGATTCAGCAAGCCGCCATTTCGGTGCCTGCAGAAGTACAGTATAATCAAAATAAGGTATTTTATTTCTGTTAATAATTCCATAAATTAGTATTACTTAAGTTAAACAAACGTTACGAACGCTAGCTTTAAGATATTCTCATTTATAATCAGAATTTAGGTAGTAAAATCGTTACTAAAATTAGCTCTGTGGTATTCTTATTTTTAATCAAAATTAAGGTAGTAAATAAAGCTTGTTATTGCCAATTTTTTTAACTTCATTATATTCGTGGTTTACTTGTTTTTCCATAAAACGAGTTTGCGTCCTTTTATTTAATAATTTAGTTTAGTTTAGGTTGAAGCAACATCAATTTATATATATATATATATATATATATATATATATATATATTTAAAGCAACATCTGATAATATTTATGAACCCTGCCTACCTCAATCTCCATACCAATAGCAAAATGGCATCCTCGTAGTATTTATTACCTTCGGAATGCAAGCTTTGAACCCTTGTAAAATAATATGAGTGAAGTTCATTTCTCCATAATACTCTGAGAAACGAGGTATTTGAAATTTGCATTTAAATCCCCAATCGCCATGTAGTGCTTGAAGGATTCCGTTCTACTTCATTTAGAACTGCCACAGATCTTGCATCGAGATTTGCTTTTTGCACCACCTTCTTTTGTTTCATGGCCTCGCAGAATGCCAGTCTTCCCTTCACGAATAAATAATGATACAAAAGTACCTCTATGAGGAATACGTCAAGCTGGGAAACGTCTTCCCTATTTCCGCACAGCTGCTTCGGCATTTCCATCGACAAAACAATAAACCTAGAGCATATCCCTATATTCAATCGTTATTAATTATTTGAGCATAAGTTTCAAAGAGGGCTAGATCCCCACCTGATTATTAAAATTCGTTTATGGTCACAAGTAAATTTACTTTATTTTGGTCTTAAAATTTTTCGATTTGTGTGAAGAAAAAACCAGTTTTAAAACAAGGTACGTGTCTTTTTTTCCCACATTCATTCAAAAAAAATCAAACTACGTCATCTCTTGCGCAACTTGTAAATGCCACCGGACATAATCAATTTCCACAAGACCAAATCATTAGCCAACTTAGAACTTTTACATCCCGAATAATCAGGGAGGTAATTGAAATCGAAAAGAATCCCAAGAACATGAAACACAAACAAGCAGAAACTAGAAAAGAAAGTGCAAAAATGGAGACAGTAGTGAAAGCGGAAATGGTGAAACCAAACGAAAAGAGAAAGCAGGAAATAGTTCGGGTAACAAGGAGTACTAGCCGAAAGTTACATGCTTGAAGATGACAGATGTGACTGTCGAAACGTTGTCGAGGAAAAAACGCGGTCCAACACCCTAGAAACCTGTCTGTCTCCATTAGAAATATCAAAACTAATTTTGGTGTGGTAATACATGATCATTGGACCTACATTCTGAAAATATTTCGGTCATTGACAAAAATATGCCAACCCAAACCTGTGTTTTTTTAATGGAACGCCCTGTATATTTTGCATTTTTCATTCACTGTTACATTTAGAATAAAAATATAGAAATTTTTATCTGTATCACTAACCGTTCTGCAGATATCGTCACTTTAGTACCAAAATACAGTTAGCTTTGGAACCACGATTTTGTAAATCTGTTTATACCACCGACTATTAATAATAGTTTACTAACAAACTGGGAAATTTTTCGAAAACATGTAAAACTATACAAAATGATTAACTGAAAATGTAATTTTTTTAAATTTTTTTCAAATGCAACACCCTGCATATTTTTTCACATTTCGATTCCCCGTGAGATATTGACGCTTTTACATAAAAATATTCTAAAATACAAATTTAATATGACAGTAGAATTCAACAAAACAAATCAGGTAGACCAGCCGCTCGTAATAAAGAGGAACAATTGTCAAAACAATTTTTGACGTTTGTATAATCATTACAATATTGTTCCATCAGTTTGTGTGTTTTTGGATTGTCGTTTTGTCAATTTGTGTATAAAATGATTTTTCCAAAGAAGATTTGGTCGATATGATCTTTATTTACGTCGAGAATACTGTAACGAATCTTTTACGTTCTTCGTACATTTAGTTGTAAATAAAAAAGTTTTTAATTATTAATGAATTATAAGTATGTGGTAGGCAACTTAATTTGCATTTTGGTGTAACATAAGTTGCATATTTTCTTAGGGGTTTATATTCCCATATCTTTGAATTAATTTCGTAGAAGTATCTTCAGCACATATTTTTTCGCGCACCGCTATATCACCTGATATCTAAGCGCCCTTTTGGGTTTCCACCAAAATTTTGTGAAAAGTACCATTGATTTAATGGTAAGATACATTTAACTCATCTTGTATTAAAATCTAAAATATTTGCTTTTTGCAGGCACTTTCAATTGCATATTTAATTTTATTTAAATTACATTTTAATTACAAGGTTTAATCCTATTTTTACGTACGCTTGTACTTATACTTTGCTAGATCTAAATTTAGATCACCTTTTTATTTGGACTTTCAAGAGAATGCAATAAATACTGGATTATTCAAATTTCTAGAAGATAAATTTGTAAGAAGTAAAATTCATCTTTGGTATGGTTTACAACGTACAGCATTGTTATTACGACATATTGCGCAATATTGGTGCAAAGATTACATCACCTTTGGTTTGCATTTCCGTATTCGTTTAGATACCAGATGTTATCAAAAAGTTGTGTACAAACATTTTCGAACAGGTATTTGTATCCATAATTTAGTAATTTAAGGCTATTACAACTAGTTTTTAAGATATATTTTATATAATTCTAAATTTAAATATTTAATAAATATAGTAAACTACTCATTCATAGTCAATCAGTCATCCTTTCTTTAATTATTCTAATTCTAGCTAATTCTAGCTTAGTCAATTATGTTAAATTCATTTACACTGTATCCACCATCACTATGTACTTTTACATTTACATCTACACACATAAACTTCTCTCTAAATTGTAATCTTCCGTTCAAAATTCATGCTAAATAAAATGGGTTAAGTGCAAGAGCAGAAGTAGTGACGTATGTAACTACTAACTGAACTTCGCCCAGTTGGTTACATGCACATGCATACTTATATAGGTAATTTTATACAACTTCATGTAACTGTAACTGTGTGCATCAAACTAATAAAATGCATTATTATTATTATAGTTTGTATTTCTTTTATTTTGACGCTTTGGTAAATTTGTTATTGTATCCTCGGTTTAGTTATTCCGAGCATAATCAAAAAATAACTTGGCGTCCGAGATAATTTTTATTATTGTTACATTGCAGTTACCATATTGATGTTAAGTGGAAATAACTAAGCAGAATTTGTGGTAATTAAGCAAATCAAAAAGATTGAAGCGGCCTACTTTAATATTCTGACTGAGACAACGGCATTATCTTTTATTGAGTGTTTTGGATCTCTGATTATTTTAACGATTTGTTTTGAGAACATTTACAATACACCCATTTATTTATTAAATTATTTACACCAGGGCTTTTAAAATACATCCGCGGTAAGAATCGTTTATGAATGTAGCTGAGAGATTTGTAGATTCTGGACATGTGTGTGTGTGTGTGTGTGTGTGCGTGCGTGCGTGCGTGCGTGCGTGCGTGCGTGCGTGCGTGCGTGCGTGCGTGCGTGCGTGCGTGCGTGCGTGTCGTGCGTGCAAGATTGCGTGCGTGCGTGCGTGCGTGCGTGCGTGTGTGCGTGCGTGCGTGCGTGCGTGCGTGCGTGCGTGCGTGGGTGTGTGTGTGTTATTCCAAGCACGCAAAAATAAGCCCAAATGAAGAAATTGAGTTTCAAGTTGTGGCGTCTCTTATAGAAAATCCGCAAATTAGTACCTAGATCTAAAACGAAATACAGTTCGCAGCTTTATTTAAAAAAAAAACAAATTGCATCCTTATCATATCGAGCAACATCAAGCTTTAAGTGAAATAGATTTTCAAAATCGTGAAACTTTCTGGCAATGGGTAACTACTAAAGTCAACGAAGAACACAATTTTGTTAGTAACAGTCCATTTACGGATGAGGCAACTTTTCACAATAATGGCAATATTAATACACATAACGATCATCACTGTTCAGATACTAATCCACACATTAATGTGTAGGGTGGTATAATCAATTTTAATGTGGTTGGTCCTTTTTTCTTTGATGGGAGTCTTACTGGAGAAAGATATTTACAGTTTTTCAACAATGATTTACTCTAGCTTTTGGAAAATATCGAGGTAGATAATATTCATACGATGTGGTTTCGACTGGATGCCCCCCCCCCCTCCGCATACTACGCAATCAACGTTAGGCAATATCTTGATAGCAATTATCCGATGAGGTGGATAGAACGAGGTGGTGTGCAAAATTGGCCAGCTAGATCACCGGATCTTACGCTCCTTGATTTCCTCCTTTGGGGCTACGTTAAAGAAAAAGTTTACCAACATCCTCCCACCACAAGCGAAGATACGAAAAATAGAATTAGAGCTGCGTTTCAATCCATTTCGCCTCTAATGTTGTTGTCAGTGAATCTTTCGTTTACCGAGAAAATTGCAGTGTTTAGCTAGGCGTGGTCAGCATTTCGAACATTTAATTTGAATTTATGGTTTATTTATGTTTACTTGTTTAACTTATTTTTAGGTGTAGAGAATTATTTTATTGTTTAGTTATTAAGTTTTCAGTTAAACAAATTATTTGCCATTCGTATTTTCTTATTTTCTCTGGATTTTGTTTTATATGTTCTTCTGTATGTCAATATGTTCAAATAAAGCGTCAATATCTCAGGAAAGGTCGGTATTATGGCTATGAAACCTATTATCAATTAGTATCTACTTTTTACGGGGAATCGAAATGTAAAAAAATATACAGGGTGTTGCATTTGAAGAAATTGAGAAAAATTACATTTCGCCTAAGTTAATTACTCTGTATAGTTTTACGTTTTCGAAAAATTTCTCAGTTTGTTAGTAGACTATTATTAATAGTCGGTCGTATAAACAGATGTACAAAATCGTGGTGACAACGCTCGCATCATGGTTCCAAGGTTAACTCTATTTTCGTACTAAAGTGACGATATCTGGAGAACGGTTAGTGATACAGATACAAATTTCTATACCTTCATTCTAAATGTAACAGTGAATCCAAAAAATGCAAAATATACAGGGTGTTCCATAAAAAACAGGTTTGGTTCGGCATATTTTTGCCAATCACCCTGTATATACCCAAATATTTGTAGAATGTAGTACAATGATCGTGTATTACCACACCAAAATTTGTTTTGATATCTCTAATATATAAGGAGAAATCCTACGTCCATATATAGTATATATATATATATATATATATATATATATATATATATATATATATATATATATATATATATATATATATCTGCGTGTGCGTGTACGTACGTGCGTGCGTGTGTGGGTGCGTGCGTGCCTGAGCACGCGCGTGGGTGCGTTCTTGCGTGCGAGCGTGCGTGCGCGCGTCCGTCCGTGCGTGAGTGCGTGCGTGCGTGTGTGTGTGTGTGTGATCTTAAGAAAATTGTCTTTCAAAAAACAAAGGTATGATATTAATTAGCTAATTGCTAGAATATTTGAATAAAATTGAATTTACGTTACGTATTTACACAGAAAAAGTGACTTAATGCCCTTTAAGAGCTATTCAGAACATGTACGCCACAGGCTATTTTTATAGAAAAACTATTGGTTTAGTAAGTCTATACTATTTATTATTACGATACAATTTCTTCATAAAGTTACTAATACTACTACATACATAATGTTCTGTGCATTAAGATTGTTACTAATATTTGTCATTTTCTACTTGTAGTTCAATAATTTTTTTGTGTAGTTTCATAATCTGCAAATAGTCATATCAATACTATATTATTAAATGACAATTACGTTTCTTACGCTTTCAATTTGTTTCCCAGCAATTTCTTGATCAGTTCGTGGTGATTTTGACTGATTAACTTGTGTTTGAAGAATTTTCATTTGATTTATAACTTCATCAATTAAGATTTGAATATTTACTTTCTTTGAACTTTCACCTCTTCTTTTAGTTTTCCTTGATTTCTTGATCATTGTATCAATTTGCGCTGCCAAATCACTTCTTGATAGTATCTTGTTGCATTCTGGATCTATGTCGTATGGGGGATCGGAAATTTCCTCCATACTTACGTTTCTAATCGGTTCATGTTTTTTCTTTAATCGCCAATTACTTAGTGCTTTCAAATTTCTAAAACACTACCTAAAGTACATAATTACTCTGATGTACGTTACCTCTCTTTTTGTAAGATTCTTTCTTGATCTGATAATAAATCACACAATCTTTTAAGCCATTCATCTTTCAACTCAGTATCTTGTGCACGATCGACTTTCTTTTTGTTACCCCAACTTGAATGTGACCGTAATGAAATTTTTGAGCATCCTCTTGTAATTTTGTGAGTTTTCTTTGTTAGGACACGAATTTTATCAATGGGTTCATGCTTTGATAAATTTATTACATCAATCTTTGGCATGGGTTTAAAAATGTTTGCAATATCTTTTGATTTTTTGGTGTCTTCGTTTTTGTTCATTTCTTTTAGTGCTGCATTTACAGCAGCTTCTGGATTTTTGTCTTCGGTATGTGTGTTAAGATACTGCTCTTTGAGAAAAGCGAATACACCTAATATACCCTGGCTTAAAATTTCTTGGGGAGGATATTGTAGTGGGTTACCGGATATTTGCATTACTTTCAATTTTGGCACAGCCCCTAAAAATATAACATCTTAAAATTCATTAATTGTCCAATAAATAATTTACCAAGCTCATTGGGTAATTTCTCTATTAAATTGTTTTGCAATAAAATTGTTTCTAAAGCTAAATGTTTAGCTACACCGGTGGGTATTGTTTTTAAATTATTTCTTCTCAAATCAAGCCATGTAAGTTTCGATAACTTTTCAAAGAAATCATCTGGGAGCGCCTCGATTAAATTGTTTTCTAAGTATAACATTTTCAAATTACACATTTGCATTACATTGTCGGGTACTTTTAGTAAATTTTTGTTAGAGAAATCGGAAATTAAATCAATTAGTGACATTTTA
This sequence comes from Vesta saturnalis, assembly GCA_036346205.1. Classification (NCBI taxonomy): domain Eukaryota; kingdom Metazoa; phylum Arthropoda; class Insecta; order Coleoptera; family Lampyridae; genus Vesta; species Vesta saturnalis. The sequence continues at coordinate 11,125,563 of JARFJB010002021.1, read as the reverse complement.
AAAATTTTGAGATTACTAGACGGACAAAATACTTGATGTTTGTTAGTTTGTTTGGTTTCTATGGTTTTGTTTACTTATTAGGTGTATCCAAGCACGATTATTGATTTTTATATTATTTCATTACAATTAATAGTCCATTTAGACTTATGCAATTATTGCAATGAGTTCTATACAGGGTGGTAATCTATGGTCATAAATGATAGCGGTAATAGAGGTAACATCTTGGTCAGATAAATATAGTACAACCTCAAATTCCTTTTATGTTACAATTTTGAAATTTTATTATTGTAAACAAACTTAAGCTTAAGCAACCTATTGTTCTTCATTAATGAAATTAAATGGCAGATCAGGAGCAAATTACTTTTTCTATTATTCAACAACACGAACACACTGAATGTAAAAAAATGTAATATTTTGTTGGGCCACCATTAGCATCAATTAATGCCCTTAATCTTCCTCGCAGGTGCTGAACTAAATTATTATCTTGTTCTTTAGTTGAAATCGTATTAAGCTCAGTACCTCATTGTCTGCATTTTCGCAAAATTGTGGCCCATTGTTTACGTGATTTAATGCAAATAAAAGTCTAGCTTGTTTTCCCTCTTCACTCAGCTGAATTTTTTGGCTGCAACACGTGACCTTATGTCGCTTTCGCGTATCCCCCCGCTTGCAGTTCTACGCAAACCAGGAAAAATGGTCACCGCAACAGCTTTTTTCGCAGAATCGAAAGGATTTTCTCGCAGGTGCTGAACTAAATTATCTTGTTCTTCAGTTGACATCCTGTTAAGCCCAGTACCTCGATGTCTGCATATACTTTCTTCATTCTCCCAGCTTTTCTTGACACAGTGATAAGGGTGTTATTTTGGGGGCTAATTTTCAAGTTTTAACATAGAAGATTTAGGTCATCAATAACTTGCACGAAATAGGTACAATTTTTTGTAATTTTTTAAAACTTTCAAAATTGAATATGGCCGCAGTAATAGTCACATATACATTTTTTTGTAGAAATACATATTTCCGATACCGTTCAAGATATAAAAGAATTGGAAATAGATATGCGTAATTAAATAAAGGTTTTATAAACTTTAAATTATGGTATAAATTTGCCTACATTTAAAGGGCCAAACTTAAGCAATTATTCGAAATTGATTTATTCAAAATTCTCCTCAAGCATTTTTTTTTTTTTTATATATCTAGGCAACCAGCCACTCTTGTGAACGCAACTAATCTGCTTCTTCTAAAGCTACTAGTATAGGAGATATGAATATTTAATATTGATATTGTTATAACTTTCTAACTATTTTAGTTACAAATTTGGGATTTTGGAAATAAACTTTATTCATTTGCGCTGATGAAATGATATTATCCTGATGAAAACACTACCAGTTTTTCCGGAAAACATTCCTCGTATTGCTGGTATAACATACACATACTCTTATTTTATTTGAAAGGGAGCGAAATTTGATTTAAAATTATATGAAACAGTCCATAGCTACCTTGAAAGATAAGCGAGATATCAATTTTTAACTTTCAACCTAGATGTACTGGTTGAGTCATTAAGGAAGGACGCCGGCTATATCCCAGAAACCGCTTATGTTACGACTCCCCAAAAAAAATTGTTCAGTAAATGTGGCCAAGAGAAAATACTGTAAATAATTTTAAAGTTTGTAAATAGACCGCTAGGTGGCGTAACTGTTGTAGTAAATTAAAAAACGTCTAATAAGTAACAGAAAATTAAGGAAAAGGTATATTTGAAATATCGTAGATGTATTTTTGGGACAATTTTACCCATTATTTGTATAAGAAGTTTTTCTCTAACTTCACAGGTGTTCCGTATGGGGAGCTGCGAAAGTTGTCAGACAAACACGTAATTATCTTCGGAACCAGTCATCGAATCTTAAAAAGTAATATTCCGTTGGAAAGGTCTTTTCTTGCGCTATTCATTGATGTATTAAAAAGTTAAGTTTGATTAACGAGCAAACCGCTAGAGGACGCTTTCCAAATATCGCTGAAATTTTAGCGATTTTCTTCAAAATATTAAATAGAATGGTATATTTTTTATATTTTAGTCAGAAAGAGTATAAAATTTCGCCTATGCCCTGAAAATTTCAAGTCGATATCTCCGTTGGGTTCAATTTTATACCTACTTTAAATTTAGATCCAAAAACAATAAAACGCAAAGTTTTTTGACATAATAGTTTATTACGTAGGCCAGCTTTTATAAACACGGGTTAACCCTGCCCCAAGAGTTAACCCCAGAAATTCGATAATACTGACAGTTATTATCATCGAGTTTCTGGGGTTAGTTTATTACCGTTGGTTAATAATTGCACCAGGTGGACCATCGAAAATTAACTAGAGATGAGTAGTACGCCATTACTCAGTGGCGACCTAAATGCTCAAATTGTCTGATATCATTATCAATACACAGCTGCAACCGCTGTTGCGTTGACAAAATAGCGGTTTCTATCTCCGCTGTGGAGAGGGTGCGAATGGAATTTCTTATCCTAAGGACCATATTTTCAGGCGTAGTTGGCCTGGTTGGAAAAACAAGGTCCTTTATTCTTTCCCAAAAATAAAAATGTAAACAAGTTAGATCGGGTGACCTAGAAGGTAACAATGGTAATGGTTATTAAGCTGTTAAAGTTAAGAATGAATAAGGAAATGTAGGTACCTAGCTGGCCATGGAAAAAAGCTCCCTGTTCCTATACATGTATCAGGAAAAGTGTTACTCAAAAATTGGAAAAACATCCACTGCCTAGTAAGCAACGGCACATCTTCTAAAAGTAACGGCAAATCGTTCGGCAAGAAATTAAGGTACGTTTCACCATTAAGTGGTGCGTCAAACATGTGAGGACCAATAATTATACCTCCTAAAATACCGCACTAAACATTGACGCTCCACCAGCCCTGTTGTTGAATTTTTTGCATCCAACGAGGATTGATTCTGGACCAATAATGCATGTTATGACGATTTACTCCACCATCACTGCGGAATGTAGCCTTGTCAGTCCACAATATTTGCGATAACAGATGTTGATTATCTATGAGCACATTCGACAGCCAATAGCAGTAGTCTAAACGTTGCTCATAATCAGCTGTAGTCAGTGATTGATGAAGAATTACATGGTATGGATGTAATCTAGATTAAAATTGATGTTATGGTTTTTTAACAGCTATCACTTTACTACTTTTAATAGCTAACTTTTATTTAAAACTTACTTATGCTCTATCACAATACGCTGAATAGTAGTTTGTGTTAGTCCTAAGTCATGAGCTTGTGCTACTATGTGGATTAATTTCGATATATGCTAGAACGTTTATAACATTTCCTTCTCTGTGAGTAACTGGGGGATGAATTGTTCCTGTAGCTCTCAATCGTTGTGATAATCGAGTAAAAAGTCTCTTTTCGTAATGCCGTCTTTCTGGAAAACGAGCCGCATACAATCGTGCAGCAACAGTAGAATTCTGCATGCACTCGAAATATACTGCAAGCATATCATATGCTTCCTGGTTAGAGGGAATTGTTGGCAAAAAGAATGTAGCAATAAGTCAAAGAAACTCGTATCACAATACACCCGCAACACCGCAAAACCGTAGGTAATTTTGAGAGGAAATTCTAGGATAATATTTCCTTGACACTGCCATTGATAAAATTAATGTTACTATGGATAAATCGTCATTATGTATTGTTGGTCTGGTAGTGTTACTGGATCATCGTGGCACTACAAAGCATTATCATGAATCTGAACTTAAAGTAGGTATAAAATTGAAACCAACAAAGATATCGACTTGAAATTTTCAGGGTATAGGCGAAATTTTATGCTTAACTCTTTGACTCCCAATTTATTTTTTCGCGATTCTTAGGCAAATTCTTATAAATTTATGCTAATAACGAGGCAAAGAAGTTAGAAAAAGTATTTCAGGACACAAATAAGGGTTGTTTTGTAGGGGTAGTGGGACATATATGTACCACTGGTCATCCACAGTGGGATACGTACGTCCCATTGGTAGGACGAAACAAATAATTATCACACTAAAAACATATTTATTCTGAGTAAATATCAAAGTATGCAAACATATAAAAGATATAACTACGTATGATAAGGGGTGAAACATTTTTACATAATGGAATATCACATGCCACACAAAACGTAGTAGCCCTTGAACCGGTAAGTGATCACCTACATATGACAAATTGGATGTAATAGATGGTCTACCATATTGTTGTTTGTGTACTACTTTGGCGTTGCTTCTTCCATAACTAATTAGCGATTCTGCAAGTGGAACTAAAAAGTCTAAGAACTCCTTTCTGCCCTTCTCCTTTCTTCCTTTTACTTCACAATCCATGCATTCACTACTGACATCATAAATAGATGGTAAAATATTTTTACCCACCACTTCTTACTTCTTTGATCCATGTTGCATAATCCAACTAATTGATCGGATAGATCCACCCCACCCATTTATTTATTTTAGAACTAGACCATACCAGGGCAAGGAACCTCTGCTTTACTTCCGTGCTTCATTTTTCTGTTTGCTACTGTCATTTGATTACCGTGGCAATTCGGAAGCATAGTAACGTCTTTCGTATCTCTCCATGAGACTGTGCAAGTTCCATATTGATTTCCCATAAATTGAGCATCACCTCTAACACGCTTCTTATCAACCATAAATTTTGGCATATTTTTCCTCATACAAATCACAGTTCCGGTTGCTGCATACTTTATGTTGTTCATTAGATGAGTGCTCGTGAAAAACCTATCGACGCATAAACTTACATTATGGCCGGTGATAGTGTTTGCAATCTTATTGACCACATTGTCTCCCAAAGTAAATTCCTTTCCTCTGTCTCCATCTTTACCTGAGTAAATATTGAAATCATAAGTATAGCCAGTTTTGAGTCACATCTTACCCAAAAGATCCTATTTTTATTGGTTTTAGGGGTAGATATTGTTCTAGGCTACTTCTTACTTTGAACTTTGCCATAGCTTCATCTACGCTTTGAAAGGTACTGTCAGACCGGACATATGAAAACGTATGTTTCAAAGAAGATATAACTTCCTCCATGTAATACAATTTGCTCGAACTATCCGGTTTGATTGTAGTATTGAAGTATAGTTTGGAAGAAAGCAGTTGACATCTGTTTCGCGACATTGCGAATTTTATCATCTTATTTCCAAGAGACGGATTGGTTGACGAGTACTGAGATTGATCTGGAACTTGGTTGTATGACATAACTAAATAACATCCTAATACTAACATAATTTCGCATTGATCTGTGGCACAAATAGACTTTTTTTTTGTTCTTTTCCAAAATTTTCAGGCGTTCATTAGTTTTTTCAGCAATCCACAGAAAAAGTCTTTTAGGACATAAATTGAAGAATACGTCAAGTTGACAAGATGATCTATCTAAGTTTGACAGCATTATAGTACCTAATTCCGTCCGTCTGTTGAAAATTGATATCTACAGGCGCCCGTTTATCAAGAACTACTTTTGTTGGTTCATTTGCAGTATCGCTATCTTCTACAGATGAATTTTCCTTTGAGTCTTCGTAAGATTCTG